>PVHX01017050.1:0-41288 GCA_004024805.1 Geosciurus inauris | reverse complement strand
TATCACAACAGACACTACTGAAATACAGAGGATAATTAGACACTATTTTGAATATTTATACTCCACTAAAATAGAAAACCATGAAGACACCGACAAATTTCTAGAGGCATATGACCTACCCAAACTGAACCAAGAGGACATACACAACTTAAACAGATCAATTTCAAGCAAGGAAATAGAAGATGCCATCAAGAGCCTTTCAACCAAGAAAAGCCCAGGTCCAGATGGATTCTCAGCTGAGTTCTACAAGAACTTCAAAGAAGAATTAATACCAATACTTCTCAAACTATTTCATGAAATAGAAAAGGAGGGAACCCTTCCAAATTCATTCTATGAGGCAAGTATCACCCTGATTCGAAAACCAGACAGAGACACATCAAAGAAAGAAAACTTCAGAACAATATCCCTGATGAACACAGATGTGAAAATTCTCAATAAAATTCTGGCAAATCGCATACAAAAACATATTTAAAAAAATAGTGCACCATGATCAAGTGGGGTTCATCCCAGGGATGCAAGGTTGGTTCAACATACGATAATCAATACATTACATCAATAGACTTAAAGATAAGAATCATATGATTTTATCAATCGATGCAGAGAAGGCATTTGACAAAATACAACACCCTTTTTATGCTCAAAACACTAGAAAAACTTGGGATAGTAGGAACATACCTCAAATTTGTAAAAGCTATCTATGCTAAACCCAAGGCCAACATCATCCTAAATGGAGAAAAATTGGAAACATTCCCTCTGAAAACGGGAGATAGACAGGGATGCCCTCTCTCACCACTGCTATTCAACATAGTCCTTGAAACACTAGGCAGAGCAATTAAACAGGTGAAAGAAATTAAAGGGATACGAATCAAAAAAGAAGAACTCAAACTATCATTATTTGCGGATGACATGATTCTACACTTAGAGGATCCAAAAAATTCTACCAGAAAACTTTTAGAACTAATAAATGAATTCAGCAAAGTAGCAGGATATAAAATCAACACCTACAAATCCATTGCATTTCTATACATCAGTGATAAACCCTCTGAAAGAGAAATTAGGAAAACTATCCCATTCACAATAGCCTCAAAAAAAATAAAATATTTGGGAATCAATTTAACAAAAGAGGCGAAAGACCTCTACAATGCAAACTACAAGACACTGAAGAAAGAAATTGAAGAAGACCTTAGAAGATGAAAAGATCTCCCATGCTCTTGGATAGGCAGAATCAATATTTTCAAAATGGCCATACTTCCCAAAGCGATATATAGATTCAATGCAAACCCAATAAAAATTCCAACGTCATTCCTTATAGAAACAGAAAAGGCAATCATGAAATTCATTTGGAAAAATAAGAGACCCAGAATACCCAAAGCAATCCTGAGTAAGAAGAGTGAAGCAGGAGGCATTACAATACCTGACCTCAGATTATACTACAAAGCTATAGTAACAAAAACAGCATGGTACTGGCACCAAAATAGACATGTAGACCAATGGAATAGAATAGAAGACACAGAGACGAACCCACTTACATACAGTTACCTTATACTACACAAAGGAGCTAAACACATACACTGGAGAAAAGATACCCTGTTCAACAAATGGTGCTGGGAAAACCGGAAATCCATATGCAGCAAAATGAAACTAAACCCCTATCTCTCACCATGCACAAAATTCAACTCAAAGTGGATCAAGGACCTGGGAATCAGACCAGAGACCCAACGCCTAATAGAAGAAAAAATAGGCCCAAATCTTCATCATGTCGGATTAGGACCATACTTCCTTAACAAAACTCCTATAGCACAAGAAGTAAAATCAAGAATCAACAAATGGGATGGATTCAAACTAAAAAGCTTCTTCTCAGCAAAAAAAATAATCAATGAAGTGAACAGAGAGCTGACATTCTGGGAACAAATCTTTGCCATACACACATCAGATAGAGCACTAATCTCCAGGATATATAAAGAACTCAAAAAACTTAACACCAAAAAAACTAACAACCCAATCAATAAATGGGCCAAAGAGCTGAACACAAACTTCACAGAAGATGATATACAATCCATCAACAGATGTATGAAAAAATGTTCAACATCTCTAGCAATCAGAGAAATGCAAATGAACACTACCCTAAGATTTCATCTCACGCCAGTCAGAATGGCAATTATCAAGAATACAAACAACAATAAGTGTTGGTGAGGTTGTGGGGGAAAAGGCACGCTCATCCATTGCTGGTGGAACTGCAAATTCGTACAACCAATCTGGAAAGCAGTATGGAGATTCCTTAGAAAACTTGGAATGGAACCACCATTTGAGCCTGCTATCCCACTCCTCGGTCTATACCCAGAAGACTTAAAAACAGCGTACTACTGTACTGCAGCCACTTCAATGTTTATAGGAGCTCAATTTACAATAGCTAAACTCTGGAACCAACCAAGATGCCCTTTGATAGATGACTGGATAAAGAAACTGTCGTACATATACACAATGGAATATTACTCAGCAATAAGAATAAAATTATGGCATTTGCAGGTAAATGGATGGAGATGGACAATATCATGCTAAGTGAAGGAAGCCAATCTAAGAAAACCAAATGCCGAATGTACTCATTGATAACTGGA
This sequence comes from Geosciurus inauris, assembly GCA_004024805.1. Lineage (NCBI taxonomy): Eukaryota > Metazoa > Chordata > Mammalia > Rodentia > Sciuridae > Geosciurus > Geosciurus inauris. Next base: position 38,673 of record PVHX01017050.1, on the reverse strand, counting down.
TGCTGATCCATAATATGGGGAAGGACATGGGAACAATCATGGATCTCTGTTCACAGGGGCGTAAGGGGGGAGGGGGCATAGGGACAGTAAAGGTGGTGGAATATGATGGTCATCATAGCCCTAACTATGTATGTATGACTGCATCTATGTTGTGATTCTATACAACTTACAACTAGAGAATTGATGTTATCCTCTATCTATGTACAATGAATCAAATTGCACTCTGTTAACATGTAAGCCTAAATAGAACAAATAAAATATGAAAAAAATATATTTTGTCCATCTACAACTAAACAATAAATATTTTTAAAAAATTTTTTTAAAAATCAATGTGCCAGTATGCACTCTTTTCCAGAGTTAACAACTCAAGATCAAATGTTCTTTAAGTTTCAAAACATTCTAGGAATCTCACAATGAACAATCAATAGCACAATGGAAGCCAGATAAACAAAAGATAACACTAATCTAGAATTCTACAGAATGAATAACTACTTAAGAGTTATTAATCCCTGAGAGTTTACTGAAAGCTTTTCCCACCAAACAAATAAAATATCTCTGTGTCTAATGGCTCAATTTTACATATAAGTTCAGAGTACATAGAACCTTCCTGTGGTTTGAATGAGTGTCTCCCCAGAGCCCATGTGCTAATAATGACTTAGTCATCAGGGTAGCACTGCTAATAGTGGAACCTTTAGGGAGGGACTACTGGAAGACACTTAGCAGTAGGCCCTTGAATAGGATTGTGAGACCCCAGTCTCTCAGTTTATCTCTTTCCTGTCTCATAATGTAAGCAGTACGCTCCCACCATTGCCATCTGGAGCCTTTACGAGACCCAAATCAATAAGGTCACCCAATCTTGGACTAAAACCCCCAGAACCACAAGCTAAACCAAACTTTTCTCTTTATAAGTTAATTGCCTCAGGTATTTCACTAAAGTAACATAAAGTTGACTAAAACAAACCTCTTCCCCAAAATTGAGGAACTCCAAAGGTAAGAATTATGACTCAGCAGACATTAAACAGTTTGATAATCATTTAAACCAGTTTAATTAAGTTTCAGTATCATCAATGAGGGATGACTCTCCAAACAGTACTTCCTTGACATTTTGTTACATTAGAAACTATATGTAATATTTATAAACATTATAATATTATATTACATTGTTAACATAAAGCTTGAGTTCATTAAACTATTTTAATTGGTTGAAAGATCAATTTTTTTTTTAAACATTTATTTATTTTTTTAGTTGTAGGTGGACAGAATATCTTTGTTTTTTTTTTTTTATGTGGTGCTGAGGATTGAACCCAGTGCCTCACGCATGCTAGGCAAGCACGCTACCACTGCGCCTTGTTTTCTTCCTGCTTTCTCAGGCACACAACCACCATACCACTGATAATGCAATTCAGGTTTAACAGATTACCCAACGTTTAACTTGAGTTGTAATCCCCAAGTGTACATAACTGTCATCCTTCAAATAAAAAATATGACTCTTTTCACAATTGACAATTTTAAAGTACATAAAATTTCAACATATTCTCACTTCATTACATCTATTCCACCTTGCCTCAATGTAAGCATTCTCTCAGAGTAGATTAGATTTGTTATTCCGCTAGAGATAATGACAAAGTTAAGGAATACAGGCATTGGAAGTAAAAGGGATAATAAACTGAAAAATAATTAAATATCACTGTCAGTTAGCCTTTGAGATGAAATAAAAACTAAGGCAAAATAAACCTCAGCTTCAAAACTGTGAGGTAGAAAAAAAAAATCTATGTGAACTGACAATACAAGGTGAAAGGCTCTATTATGTCATGGTGAACAATAGCATGAATTAGTAAGAGAGTAAAGCTAACATGTAATTCTATGGAGGGGAAGAACTAAGAAACTTCCAGTATGGTTCACCCTTCCTAAAAAGAAAAGAAAAAATGTTTTCCATTCCAAGCATTCAAATGATGCTGCTTCTTTATGCCTTGGTGGGAATCTGGAAGCAGATGTAATGAACAAGTTATGTAATCATAACAACATTAAATATTTGGAAAGAACTATATCAAAAAAATAATGCCTCTTGGTTTACACAATATCTGCAATGAAGAAAAAAGTAATTGAGATACATTTCACTGAAGCCATGAAGGTTAAGATTATAAAAGTTTCTATCAAGCAAATAAGAGTTCATGGAAATTTCAACAAGACTAAAAATAGTCCATAAAATGGATGTACTTCTTATAATCAGCAATGTTTTATAGGCAATGAATATGATGTTCATGTTCATTTAATGCAGGTCATTAATACTTTACTGGCAAAAAACAAAAAGAAGGCATGCATACACATTATACTAAATTAGAAAACATTGCTCTATGATGTTATCCATCACAATCAGATAGTAGGAAAGATAACAAGCATAAAAATCTGAAAGGAAGGGGTGATGTGAAATAATGAGCTATTTCTAGAGGAGACCACTACCAAAAAGTGACTGGGTAGAAGTGTATGTTTTTTCATTAGTTATGATCGTGAGAAACAAGGATTCAGTAATAACACAGATACAGGCAAATCATTTCGTAAGGATAAGGACAATACTGACAAACTTAGTTTCTAGATTTCTAAAATTAGAAAAGGGTAGGGTGGAGGTCAGATGTAAGAGGATCATTGGAGACAATGATGAAAGGTTGAACAATTTCAAAATGAAAATAAGAGTTAAAGGAAAAAATCTGGCATTTTAGGGAGGAGATGATAAATACAGTACAAAACATGTGTCCTCAAAGTTTTAAGACCTTACAGATAAGAACTCTACAGAAATCTATGAAAATATATTCCACTGGCCCTGATAAACTGTCCAGTATCTAGCAGAAGAAAATACACAATGAAGATAATAGTTACACTGACAAGCATTAGCCTCAACACTTTGTGTTAGTGTGTGTGTATTTGTGTTAAATTTTTTAAAAACCCTAGGACAGGTATTATTACATTAATTTTATAAGAAAGGAAACTGAATCCCCAAGATATTAAATAACAAGCCTAATCATAATTCTCTATGATTCAACTCCTCACAGAACCAACATAAGCCATCCGTGGTTTAAGTATCTCTCTGGCTTCATCCAATGGAACTGGGACTAAGACCAGTAAGGCTTGCAAATACCAGGCTCTTTGTTTACAGATGAGGACATTGAGGTGCAAAGGGGTTATATGATTTTTCTGTTGGTTAGTATAATGAATCAGTGGCAGAGGTGAGCTAGGACCTAGTTTCCTCAATCTCAAATCCTTACTACCATGTGGCAGCTAGTAGAAATAAGAATCCAAGAAATTTCACTAAGCATACTATATTGTCTTCATTATAAAAACATCATTTCTGTTATTACAACATTATTCCTGTTTTAGGTTCTCTCATCCAAAATGCTTTAACAAATGGAGTGACAGAGAATTTTAGTTGATTATTCTTTGGCAATCAATCACTCAGTTTTTCAGAGCTGGGGCAAGGATGGAGACTGCTTTGGGTGGGATGGAAGAATGATAAATGGCATGTTTCTCTTAAAAGAAAAAATAAACTTTATACCTTTCATTATTTGTAAGCAGCAGGAGATTTAAGTTTTTAATAATGGAAGAGCAATCTTAACTTCTACTATCTATTTAAAAACTGAACATCATTCTGACAAACTTAAATTTTCAAACCTATTTTCACTTCTCCAGTAAGAGGAATACTTGTAAGGCTATCCAATAAACTTAAAAATTCAAGGATATTAGTAATGTTGAAAATTCTCTAGCTTTAGAAAAGTCATAGCATTCCCTGTCAATGCTTTTATTTTTTTCCATTTCACACACTTCAAGTGGGAAAAAGGGAAGGAAAAACTCTTATTTAAGACAAAATTCTTTAAAGCTTGTTTTAAAAATATTTTTAAGACATTTACTCAACACACTATAGTTCACCTCAAAATTAAGATTAAAAAAACACAAAAAGCCAAGAATCCAGTGTGCAGAAAATGTATTGATATTCTTAACAATGAGATTGTGAAATTCTATCAAATACAAAGTTAACCTTCACTTTTTACTTTAAAAAATATATATTAGTATAATGAGGGATAAATGAGCTATGTGCTTCATAGCTATGATAAATGCCAGCTAGGTAGAACATATTTAAAATTGTTATTTATTTTTTCCATTAAAGTTAGCCTGCTTTTGGGTATGGGGGTGTAGCTCGTGGAAGAGCACTTGCATGGCATATGCAAGGCCCTCAGTTTGGTTCCCAGCACCACCACCACAAAAAAAAAAAAAAAAGGAAGAAAGAAAAAGAACCACTGTTATGACCCAGCTACACCACTCGCTCCTTGGTGTTTACCCTAAAGAATTAAAGTCATCATACTAATACTATAGCAATACATGCATACCCAAGTTTATAGCAGCACAATTCACAATAGCCAAACTATAGAACCAGTCTAGGTGTCCGTCAATGGATGAATGAACAAAGAAAATGTGGCATATATACACAATGGAATTTTACTCCAACATGAGGAAAAATAAAATTATGCCATTTGCATGAAAATGGATGGAACTTGAGACCATTATGTTAAGCAAAATATGCCAAACTCAGAAGGTCAAGAATTACATGTTTCCTCTCATAAGTGGAAGCTATACAAGAAAAAGGATAAGAAGGTGGCAGGAAGCTTGTGAAAATCAAAGGGAGATTAGTAGAAGAGACCAGAGAAGGGAGGAAGTAAGGGAAAGGGGAAATACTGGGGAATGATACTGGCCAAATTATAATTTTACATTGTGTGCACAAATTGTTATTTGTGTAATATAACAATTATAAATAATTACACAAATTGTTATTTGTGTAATAACAAATCCCACAATTATGTACAACTAAAATGCACTAATAAAAATTACAGGAAAAAAGAAAAAAAATGAAGAGAAAAATCAGCTTGGTCCTAGAAAGATGGATTTTTGTATTCTACTTTTGAAATTGAATCATCTTCAGCCAAAATATAATTATGAAGGAAGGCTTTACCTGGAAATAGTATAATATACAACAATTACGAATCCCAAAACCTACTATTAAAAATATTTTATCCTCTTTAGTACCTAATCTTTTAGTTTCTCTATATAACCCATAATTTGGTCCAAAGAACAATGGCACAACCCAAAGCCTCACATATCACTTAGATGTCATTTCAAAAATAATTATTTGAATTGCTGAGGAGCATCTATAGCCTAACACATTATCATCTCAAAGTAACACAAATGAAGCATTTCTAATTCCGAAACTGCCGAAGTACAAAACATTTTTTCCAATCACAGTTTTAGCATTAAAAACAACACACTGTACATTCTAAAAGTCCTAAGGTTTCAATGTTTTACAGTGTCTGAACAGAATTAAGGATGCCAACTTAAAGTTTTAATCTAGATCTGCTTATTACATGTGTCAATTTAATAAAATATACAAAAAGCTAAATAAAATTAACAAGTGTAACAAGTGGGAACAAGAAAATAGGTAGAAACAATAAATACACAAATGTAATTTATTCATTTTTATGTAATAGTACTGTGTTTAAAAAATTACTATTTTATGTCAATGTGGCATTTCCAGTGACTGGCAATTAAGCAGTAACACAAAAATGGTTTTATTGACAAGTGAACATTGAAATAAATATGTGAAGATAAAAGATAAGAGGCAACAAAAGCACCCAAGTTTAAGTCCTTGTTAGTTATCAGGAAACAAATAATTAACACAATAAAAACAAGATCAATGACAAGTCACCTGAAATTCCAAGTTAATGATTAGTTTCCCTGAGAATAAAACATGTTGAATTCTGTTCTTTGTTTTAATCTTCCAGAGTCTTGTGAAATAGAGTTCTCTAAGTGAGAAAACTGCTGCTCGATATACTTCTATTTGTCCAACTCAAGTAAAACTACATTTAGTCCATTCTAGGTTCAGAGGCTATGTCTCATAAATGAGGATCCTTGGGTTTCCCTCTTTTAGCATCTTCATTTTTTCCCAGTACCTTCTTTTTATCTGTCCCTGTAATGCTTCCTGCACTTCATCCCTTGGATGCTAAAAAGTACCCAGTCTCTAGCCATTAACAACAAAAGTACAGTTCTTACCAAAGTGTTATGTTACTTCAGGTTAGCTACCTGTATAGTTTTCACCAACTTGTATCTGTGTATTTACTTGCCCTTTGGGTTTTACTGGTTGTTTTTTAAATATGAGATAAATGGAAGAAATAATAGAATAGCAGATACAGCAAATGATTAGACTACAATTAGGTTTTCTAAGTTCCCAATGGCAAAAATTCATGGCATTAAAATAATCAACAGAATCTTAAACATTAGTGTTTAATGAAAGAATGCTATATGTTCATTATAAATCAAGAGGAAGAAAAGCAAAACTATTCAAAATAAAACTCTTGGACCCAATTTTCTGAGGAGTAGATTAGGGAAAAGAAGAATCTGACCTCTATATCAAACCTCTATATTTTTGTGTAAGGACATAAATATGTATACTACCTATATGTTTGTACACATATGCATAAAATATTTCAAGGAGAATACATTAAAAACTTAACTGGTTGCTTCTCCGGAGGAAAACTGTATGACAGTGCAGAATTGAGAGGGAGAGTATTCAGTTTATATTTTTGCACTTTCAGAGGACTGTACAATGTCCATATATCACACAGTCTCAAAAACTGAATAAGATAATTAAAGGGGGTATATAATCCTACACTGTTCCTAACTAAAACATCTACAGTAAAGTAACGTAACTAAAGTTACTTACTAAAGTAACTACAGGGAGCTTAGCTAGGGGTATGCAAGCAGCAGATAAATCAGAGCAAGGGGACATCCTGCTCCAACTGAGGAAAACAAAGTCTTCTGATGGATCAAAAAGATTTAAGAATAGTATCAAATGCACACACATTTAAAAGTTTTTATCCTTGCAAATCTTACATTCAAAATCTATTCAAAGCATAAATATGGCATGCATTTACCATGCCTTTTCTCAGTATCATCATCTTAAACACTATGGCTGCTGAAGACATTTTCATAATCTGCTGAAAGCGTCTTAAAATTATAATGTATTTGTGCATGATGGGGAGAAGTTACTTGCTCTCCTATCTTCTATTCATTATGATCTTTAAGAACACAAAGACTGTATTTTCAACTGCCTTAGCTAAATATATATTTAAAAAAAAAAAACAAACAGAGAAATAAAAACTGGTAGTCCCTGGGTAAATTCTTCATGTCAGTGACTCACCTCTACTACCACTTGAAATTTTCCAGAATAGTTCTCTATCTTCCTCTCAAAAGCCACCCGGATTTCTTGCATAGGAGCAAGCCTTTCAGGACTGGTTTCAAGATCTTTTGGATTCCAGCTGCTGGAAAAGAAGGGCCACCATTTTTGGTTTCGGGAACTCTCTGCAAGTATTTAATACAGAGTCCATTCCTTTAATTTCATGAAACTATCTATAGGGGGAGTTATTCTCTTTCAATTGTTGTTTTTAAGACTAAACCACATAATTTAAATTCAATTTTAATTAAAATTTTAATTTTAATGATGATGTGAAATTAGAGCAATTTTCACAATTTCTAGATACTCTCAAATCTTGATTTATCTATTGCAGCATTTGATAGTTGCTACAAATTCAGAGAATGCCTTCTCTTTTTTTAAGCAATGAAATAAAACATTGTTATGACAAAACTGGAAAAGTTTCACATCACACTCTTGTGTCATCTCTACTTATTATGAAATTCATACCATTGAAGTCCAGGAATATACTGTGACTTTCTTCCTAGGTGCTTAAGGCCAAGCTCAGGAGTTACCCTGGACTCTTCCCTTCTCCTGCCAAAAGTCTTAGTGATTTTCTCTCTTCAATATTTCTTTAGGTTTCCCCTGTTATCAACACTACTGCCACTACTATATTTCATGATGTAGTCACTAACTGCCGAGGCTACTGAAGGAACAAGTTCTTAAGATTTATATTCTTAAAAAGAACACTAAATGTTATTTTTCAACATAATATTTTAAGCGCTCCCTACTCTGACCTTGTGTCTACCCCTCATCATTCACAGAATCAACTCCAAACCAATCCATGGCTAAAACTTTCACTTTCACCTCTTATGACACATATAACTACACCCAGAACTCTGGTCACACGGAACACTATTTCACTTTCTCAAGCACAGCATACTTTTTCCATCCCTCTACACATTGTTAGTATGCTTCTAGTAATTCATAAACAAAGTTTACTATATAAAGAGTAAGGATACATTTTTAAATGTTAAAAACTTGTAGTATCCACTACAAAGTAAATGACTTACTGAAGATCACCCATCATTTAATGAACAGAACCAGACCCAGTTCTATAGTCCCAAGCCAGTGCTTTGACCATGCTTGTTGTTCTCTATCATTGTTATATTCACATAAAGCAGGGAAACGAGTGACTACAAATCCAAAATAGTATGTGCAATGAAACTAATAATTGTTTCCAGATGAACCATTCTTTCATTGTATTCATTCAATGTATTCATTCAATACACCTAACAATTTCGTATTCCATATGGGTATTTAAGCCATCATCTTCAGATAGCTTCAAAGAGCTTACTATTTCACATGTCTATCTAGATTAAACAGTACAGATTAAACAGAATTAAATTAATAAAAAATTTCTATTCAGCAACATCTGACAATTTTGTTCACTATTTTGACCCAAGAACTGTAACAATTACTAGGAAAACAGAATTCTAAAATATGCACCTTAAAAAAAACCAGTAGTCATATTAAAAGTATATTTTTATAAAAACCAAGAGGAAGAAGAAAATAAGGACATAACATTTTATGTTCAAATTCAAAACTGATGTGACTTTTCTTAAATAAAACTGCCTCTTATTAAACATCACATATTATATTTTGTTAAAAACCATACACATTTATTTCTTTACCTTACTCTTCATATGTACATAATACATAAACCCAATGTTGTAGGTTGCTCCAATATCTGCTTTTCTCTGGAGACACATTTAATGATCCTGGGAAGGATTCAGCATAAGTAAAATCTCAATCAACTTAAAAAGTACATACAGAAGGCCATGCTTTCAGAAATTTTGACAGCAATCTTCCCCAAAATAAGAAAAAAGTTTTTTGACCTGAGATTTTCTTGAATAAAATGTGTACCAAGAATTATGTACTCAAAGCTTATTATATGCCTGGTTATATAAGGCACTATAAAAATCTGTATAAAGGTCAAAACCTTAAAAAGATTAAACAATATCCTAACACATAAAGCTCAAATGTTAAATCATGGAGTTCTCTACATTTGCTTTTTATTAACTGAATTTTATTCTATCAAGTATTACTTGGCATGGAAATTCTGTAATACCAAAGACAGTTTTTGAAGTTCCCAGAATTTATTCATAAAAAAACAGAATCACCAGACAGATAAACTAAAACCCCACAGACAATACTTAAAGCAAAACGAGACGTCTGATTATCCCCACAAACCTTAAAATGCCATCACATAAGGACAAACCACTAGACCCGCCTGATGGTTGCAACCAATGGGGAATCCAGTGGATCTAAGAACAGAACAAAACAGTCAAAAGATATATGAACTGGAAACCACACTAAACCAATTTGAGAAAAGACACTACATCCAAAAAAAAAGATTTTTACCCAGTCTACCAGCAAGTAAATGCAAAGCATCCATTTCAGTGTGGAATGGGGTGGGAAAAAGTTTAGCTCCAGTGAACTCTTGTAACTAACCACTGTGTCTCCCTTCCAGGACAGAGACCCACACCAATAAGACATTTCTAGGAACTGACACAAAACTGAGCAGGTGGGAATAATGGAGATAAAAGAAGTGAAGGTCCAGATAAGAGCAAGAGAAGGAAAAAGAGCAAGAAAGTCTCAGAAGGTAAGTGGCCTTATTTTTAAGCATTACATGAAAACAATAGAAAAGTTTATGAACTTTAAAAAGCTATACAGAATACCATTTCTTTCTAAAAGTAAAGGAAAACTAATGTCACATAAAAATAATCAAGCCAAGCATGGTGGCACAATTCTGTAATCCCAGCACTCTGGAGGGAAGGCAGAAGGATCACAAGATTGGGCCAGCCTCAGCAACTCTGCAAGACCTTGTCTAAAAATAAAAAGGGCTGGGGATGTGGTTCAGTGGAGGGAGGGAAAACAACTGAAGTGAAATTTCACACAGTTATTAAGAAAAAAAAAAAGATGAGCAAGAAGGAGAATAACACTTCTACAATGAAGCCACACCAGAACAAAATGTGCTGACAACGCAGATAAAAACAGTAACCCACTAATTCAGAACTAGCTAAAAGACATAAGATGAAAGAACACACAGAACTGATTAAAAGACACACATAAGTTATAAAAGATTAAACAACTAAATTAGAAATCAGAAACATTCACGATTAAAATGACAGAACTCAGGAAAGCAGTAGTAAGAAAATTTATTTCAGAAATGAATAATAAATAAAATGGAACAACAACAAATAATGATCTAAAAAATGGAGGGTCAAAAACAGAATTATTTTTAAATTGGATATAATTTCTTAAAAATATTAATAAAAAAGATTCAAAAGAAAGTGACAAATATTGGAATTAACCAAGGAAGATTCAACATACAAGAGTCACTGAAGAAGAAATACTAAAAATAGAATACTAATAAGTATAATTTTAAAAATTATGAATTCATTGAAGCTGGATACACTGGCACATGCTACAATCCTAGCTATTCTGGGAGAGTGAGATGGTATTGAAAGGTTCAGGCAATCCTTAGCAATATAGAGAGACTCCATCTCAGACATACAAATTAATTAAATTTTAAAAAAGCAAACTCAAGAAGACTTCACTGGGAAAAAATTTTGAAAATTCATATTGAAGGAGTATACCACATATTAGCATTCCTTATCTAAAAGAAATCTACTTAAAAGATATAAATCTATTTAAAGATTTAAATAGGTTAAAATTAAAAGCACAGAAGATATACTACACAAACATTAAGCAAAAGAAAGCTTAATGCTTGTGTTGCTCCAGTATATAACAACTTTGATATATCTGTACCACTGCTAATGCAAATTTTGCATTTTCTAGAGCCTCATCAAAAAAATTAAAAATAGGTAAAATTAATTTTAATAATATATTTTATTTAATAAAATTCCTCCTTTGGGTAACTCACATGAAAAACATAACTTAGCTGACCTCCATCCAGAGACTTAAAAATTAGTATCATGAAAACTATTTTTATTATAAAATGATTATCTAATTACTCACTAATAGCTAAGACAAGACCCAAGAGAAAAGAATCAAAGCAAAGCATCCTTGGATCCTGTTTCAAGCAAAACAAACATGCATGACTTACATAAAATTTAAGTTTTAATTGCCTATCAACAGTCTAGGTTCTTTCTAGTTCTGAATTTTTATTTTTAAAGATAGCAGAAGTACCACACAGGAATGCTATTCTTCAATCAACTACATGTCATTTTATTTGACAAAATGTGTTTTTAAATAATAAAATTTATAACTTTACCTGAAATATCCTATGTCAGCAAGTCAAGGAGAAAACCTTTCTAAAGTATTTAGCCACTTTCATCACCTACCTCTTTTAATTATTTACACTCCAATTTTACCATATAAGATAGGTATAGGGGCTGGGAATGTAGCTCAGCGGTAGAGCGCTTGCCTCGCATGCATGAGGCCCTGGGTTCGATCCTCAGCACCACATACAAAGCAGTAAAAATAAAGACATTGTGTCCATCTACAACTAAACAAAAAATTAAAAAAAAAAAAAAAGATAGGTATAACATAACCATAGAAATAAGAAGTGCTGGTAATTCTAGTTGCTTTTTTAGTTATAGTTAAGTATTTCAGGTCATCTATCAATATTCTTTTGCCTATTCTCCCTGTATGTGACCTAAGTGATTAGGAATTTCAGCTGAGGCCACAGAACATAGCAAAGATGACTGATGAAGACAGGTGAAAACCAATGATTTTGATTGACATAGGAAAAAAATCTTTCTAAGAACCAAGGGTTAAATCAATACAAGCAAGTCAATACTATGAAGTATTTAGTGCTAAGCTAGAGGATACCACAATACTCTATAGCAGGTTTTCCTAGGAAACTAGATTATAATAGAAATCCACATCTCTTTACCTAGTGATCGTTATTTTCTCGTAAACAGAAAATATAACCAGCAGAAGTACGTGGTCAAAAGTTTTTCTTTCAGATTCAGAAAGAACGTGTCTTTCACTTTTAACCTGAGAATATTATCACATTCTTTTTTTTTAGTTCTGGGGATTGAACTCTGGGGTACTTGACCTCTGAGCCACATCCCCAGTCCTGTTCTGTGTTTTATTTAGAGACAGGGTCTCACTGTGTTGCTTAGCAAGCACCTCACTGTTGCTGAGGCTGGCTTCGAACTCACGTGCTCCAGTCTCAGCCTCCCAAAGTGCTGGGATTACAGGTGTGCACCACTGTGCCTGGCTATTATCACATTCTTTTGAATTATCTAAGAGTACAAAAAAATTTTATCCTCTGAAGTTGAATTAAACTTTTGGGAAAAATTGAATCACAACACTAACTGTGACACACAATTTTATTCAAAGGCAAATAATGAAATTGTTTTTGAACCACTGTGGTAACCTGAGAGGACTGAGCATTCAGTCAAAGAATTTTAGGAATGAAACTTTCAGAATCATCTAAACTATACTCCACCTGCCTGTTCAGTGCTTAAATCCCAGCTACACATTTCCAAATTGTTGTCCAGCTTCTCTACAAACCATCCCAGTAATGGTAAACTCACTACTTTCCAGGGCAATTAATTCCATTTTTAAATGGCTTGATGTATTGAAAAATATTGCCTTTCTAATATTTTTAGAAATTTTAAAATTTCTGTGATATTTTTAGAATTTTAAAAGTATACAGGAACATGGGGAGAAAAGGACAGAGATTAAGAAATGGAAAAAGACACTATAGAAAAGACAACGTAATTTTGAGGAAAATGCTTTTTTTCCTTTTCTCTGTTCTCCATTCATTGCTGAGAATATTTTCACAGAATGTTATCAAATCAAAGATTAATCTCGGCATGCCATTAAAAACTTTAAGTATATGCTATGTTCCTAACACAGAGGCAGCAGTCACCAGAACTACAGATACATATGATACAATTTCTAACTGCTGGAAGTTTACAATTCAGTTAAACAGACAGGCACAAAGGTGAACAACAATACTTGGTGGTAGGAAATTAAGCTACATATAGAAAATGGTTTAATTAATGTCAGGCATTGAGCTGGCCCTTAAAGAATAGGTAGCATTTAGTTTGCCAAAAGATATGCAAAATACATTTCCAACAAGGAAAACAACCAAACTGAAACAAAAAACAAACAATAAAAATAAGAACACAACACAAGCCTTTAAATAGAAAGAGATGTCTCAATATAACAAAAGCTATCTGAGCAGAGTCAGATGAGATGAAGGCAAAACTTAATAACTATCACCATAGCTAAAATTCCCCACATTGAAGCACTGAAACAATTTCATAAATCCTTTTTTCTTGTTTCCATATGGAACACAGTTTGGTTGACATTTCTATAAAACAACAATTAATTCTAATTTTCCATTCTTTATTCTACTTAAATGAATAATTATATCTAGAAAAATATTCATGCCTAGTCATTGCTACTCCTTTCTCTTAACTTCTGTCATCCCATTAACAGTCAGTTTTCTTTATAAGGTCTTTCACAAAGAAACAAAAATTTTAATTATATGAGTTACTGAATATGCAAAGGTAAGTAGAAAATGTAAAACGACATTGATTCCAATGTCATGAACTGGCTAACTCCATCCCAAAGAACATAAAATTACAATGGATGCTAGAAAAAATTACCACTTACTTTATACCAGGGATTTTCAATATTTTTAAGAATGACCAATGTGGGAGATCAAAGATAGAAGATTAGAGGAAAAATGTACTTTCCCTTTGCTCTGTGCCTCAGGATTCAAGCAGGGAGAACACTGCTTCTCAGTGAGGTGGGTGACAGAGTGAATCCACAGAAATCCAATACTGGACAGTCAAAAACTCACAGAGACCCAGAAATCTGGGTCCTCTGAACAGAAAACAAGAAAGAATACATTGGAGCCAAGCTGGTGGCAGTGGCTGGCACCAGTACTCTCCAGAGTGGAAGGCTATAAGACAGAGAAAAAAAACATAATGGACAGATTTGTCACAGGAAAACCTGTAGAATGGAAAAGCAGTCTGAACTTAGCTAAGGCAGAAGCTGCACAATAAGCTGGTATTTGAAAAGTGCCCAGTGTTTCTCAATTAGCAAGGGGAATGCTGAGACAGGAGCCAATTCCTGAGGAAGCCACACTGCAGCTTCCTGCTGTGAGAACCCAGGAGAACACAGCAAATATTGCCACACTGACCCAGCAAACATCTAACATGTGGCCTAGGATGGATTTGGCAGAATGAAATTGGAAGGGGCACAAAGACTATATTCTGAAAGATTCAGATCAGATATGGATGGGGAGTGCAACTTGTTTTCCCTTTGAGTCTAGTGGTGCATGTGATCAGGTGAAGAGGGTTAGGAAACTGAACCTGGAAAAGACATATTTGTGGGTGGTGAAGTGTGTGAGACGTGTGGAGGGTAGATTACCCTGACCTTCAAGAGAATTCTTGGGAGGCCCCTGAGACCCAGATATGAAGCACAGATAGGCATCCAAGGAGTCCCTGATTTCCCCATTCAGAACTATGCATTAGCCCTGCCTTGGGAATGCATCCATCTAATCTGCCCAGACTGACAAAGCTCCCCATCTCGCCCTATATTGTGAGAAGGGAAGCTGAGAGCTATTTCAACTAGCTCCAGTACCGGGCTACTCCAGCTGTCAGCTCAGTGTGCAACACAAAGAGGAAGGACTTAACAACCCCCAGCCCTTTTCTAAGGGGGACACAGCCCAAGGGAAAAAATCAACAAAAAAACAAAAAACAGAAAGAAGGCAACAGCATAGGCAGTGAATACGCAACCTTGTTCACAGTTTTGATCACCTCAGCAGAGATAATTCTTTCATGTTTCATTAAGTTTGTTTGTTTGTTTGTTTGTTTGTTTTGGCATTCTTGTTGTATTTGTTAATTGTTTCATGGATATACACACTTATACATATTTTTATTATCTATTTGTTCTTTTGCTTTGTCTTTTGAGGGTTAATGTTTTTGTTTCTTTAGTCTTTATTTTGTTTCTTTTGTTACTCTTTCTTCTCCCTCAAATATCCAAATTCTCCTGTTTTCTTTATTTTACATCTATTGTCTGTTTTTCTCCTTTATTATAACCTTCATTTGCTACCTTTCTTCGGCTATACCTCTGCACAAATTAATTATTCTAAACTTTCTTTTGCCTTTCTATCCCGTTTTTTCTTAATGAGCTATATTGTATCACCTTTCAAAACTATTTTGTTTATATAATTTCTGTCCCCACCATTCATACTGTGGCAGTTATTAGTTCTATGGATGGCATACAAGCCTAAATTAAACAGAAGAGGGAACAATCCAACAAGAAGATATGACAGTATTTATGCTCCAAATGTTGGTGCACTTAACTACATAGAACAGTCACTACTAGACTTTAAGATCCAGACAGGCCACAATATAGTAATTCTGGATGATTTCAATGTACTTCTCTTGCCAATACAAAAGGTCACCTAGACATAACCTCTGTAAAAACTCTTCAGACCTAAAAAATATTATTAATCAATGTATCTAACAGACAGCTATAGAATATTTCATCCAGCCTTAGCCAAATTAACTTTATTCTCAGTTGTTCATAGTTCCTGCTCCAAAACAGATCAGTTTAGTTCACAAAGCAACTCACAGTAAATACAAAACATAATTGATATAATTCCTTGCATATTATCAGATCATATGAAAAAAATTATAAATCAATACCCAGAAAAACTATAAAAACTACACAAACACACGGAGATTGAATAATGTACCTTTGAATGGGTGATAAAAGAAATCAAGGGAGAAAGTTAAAAGTTCTTAGAATCAAATGTGAATACAGACATACCACATCAGAATCTCTGGGAGACAATAAAGATGGTTCTAAGAGGAAAGTTTATATCGCTGAGTGCCTACACAAGAAAATCAGAAAGATCCCAAATAAACAACTAATGATACATCCAGAAGACCTGGACATGGGGTTGGGGCTCTGGCTCAGTGGCACAGTGCTTGCCTAGCATGTGTGAGGCACTGGGTTCTATCCTTAGCACCACATAAAAATAAACAACAACAACAACAAAGGTATGCTATCCATCTACAACTAATAAATTAATAAATAGATAGATAAAACCAGGAAAAACATTTTTTAAAAATCCCAAAACCATTAGAAGGAAGGAAATAATTATGATCAGAACAGAAATCAATGAAAAAGGGAATAAAAATATACAAAGAATCATTGAAACAAAGAGCTGATTCTTTGTGAAGATAAACAATGATGCAAGCCGGGTGTGGTGGCTCACGCTTGTAATCCCAGCACTTAGGGAGGCTGAGACAGGAGAATCGCGAGTTCAAAGCCAGCCTCAGCAATGGCGAGGCGCAACTCAGTGAGACCCTGTCTCTACATAAAACACAAAACAGGGCTGGGGATGTGGCTCAGTGGTCGAGTGCCCCTGAGTTCAATCTCCAGTACCCACCCCCCCCCCCAAAAAAAAAAAAAAACCAATGATGCATACCTGTAATCCCAGCAATTTAGGAGGCTGAGGCAGGAGGACTGTAAATTCAAGGCCAGCCTCAGCAACTTAGTGAGACCTTCGGGAGCAACTAAGTGAGCAACTTTGAGAGACTATCTCAAAATGAAAAACAAAAAGGTCTGGGTAGGGGCTGGGGTTGTGGCTCAGTGTGAGAGCACTTGCCTAGCATGTGTGAGGCACTGGGTTCGATTCTCATCATCACATAAAAATAAATAAATAAAGATCCATTGGTAACTAAAAAATATATATATATTTAAAAAAAATGTCTGAGGAGGTAGCTCTGTGGTAAAGTCAAGGTTCAATTCCCAATTTAAAAAAAAATATATATAAACAAGACTGATAAACCCCTACCTAAACTAACCAAAAGAAAAAGGAGAATCAAATTTTTAAAATTAGAGATGAAAAAGGAGGTATAGACAACACAGAAATCCAGAGAATCATTAGGGATTATTTTGAAAACTTATACACCAATGAATTGGAAAATCTAGAAGAAATGGACACACTTCTAGACATGTAAGACCTGCAAAAATTGAACCAAAAGAATACAGACACCTAAACAGATCAATAACAAGCAATGAGGCTATAATTAAAAGCTTTCCAACAAATCCCAGGACCAGATGGATTCTCAGATGAATTCTACCAGATCTTTAAAGAACTAGTGCCAATGCTCCTCAACTTATTCTATGAAATAAAAAGAACACTTCCAAATTCATTCTACAAAGCGACTATCGCCTTCTTATCAAAGCCAGGTAAGGACACATCAAGAAAACTACAGGCCAATAACCATGACGAACATGGATACAAAAATCTCAATAAATTATTAGCAAATTATAGGGCTGGAGTTGTGGCTAAGTGATTGAACGTTTTTCAGCACCACATATAAATACATAAAATAAAGGTCTATTGACAACCAAAAAAATATTTTTAAAAAAATTATTAGCAAATTTTATTTAACAACACATTGTGAAGACTGTACAGCATGACCAAACTGGATTCATGCCAGGAATTCAAGGATAGTTCCACAAATGCAAATCAATAAATGGAACCCACCACATAAATAAAATTAAGGACAAAAATCACTTAGTCTTCTCAACAGATGCAGATAAAGCCTTCAACAAAATTTAGCACTAATTTGTGATTAAAACACTGAAGGGACAGAAGGAACGTTCTTCAACATCATAAAGGCTATATACAACAAACCCAAAGCCAGCTTCATACTGAGTGGGGAAAAACAAAGAAAGGATTGCCTCTAAAATCAAGAACAAGACAAGGATATCCAATCTCATGACTCCTATTCAATACAGTACTTGAAATTTTAGCCAGAGAATTAGGAAAAAGATTAAATAAAAGAGATAGAAATAGAAAAGGAACTATTGCTATTTGTAGATGACATGATCCTGTATTCAGAAGATCCAAAGAGCTCCACCAAAAGACTTCTAGAAACAGAAATCAATTTCCATGTGTATATGAGTTTGTAAGAATGAATCCAATTACTGTGTATAACCATAAAGCTCTAAAAATAAAAATAAAGAAATTAATTAATTAACAAAAGAAGAAGAAACATACATTCTTTAGAATTGGTGACACAAAACAGAAGAGGAAAGCCCAGTAGCCACAATGTAGCACTTCAGTATAAAAGGCAAAAATGGTTTTCAAATCTGAAACATAAAGCTGGTGAGGGAGGAGTTATCTCCAGGAGGCACCCAATAGGGTCACTGCTCTCCAAGAGGATCATGGCCCCAGGACTGCAGCTGGAGTTCACTAGACACTCCACTGTGCCCCTTGTATGCTCACACTGTCTAGTCCAGGACGTTAATACTAAAGATCCCACCACCACAAGTTATTTTTATCTTTTTATTTCCTGCAACCAGGATCATATTAATGTTTTTTTAAACAAATAAATAGCTCTCTCTTAATGGTTGCGTGCTCATACACACACACAAAAAGACTTCTAGAGCTCATATACCTAGAGCTCATATACAAATCCACCGAAGTTGCAGAACACAAATTAACATAAAAATCAATAGCTTTCCTAAACGCCAATGATGAATTTGTTAAAAAAGAAATCAGAAAAACAAGTCCATTCACATAGGTTAAAAAACAAAACAAAACTGTAGGCATAAATCCAACCAAGAGGTGAAAGATCTCTGAAAATGAAAATTATAAAACACTGAAAAAGAAACTAGAAATTGAGGAAGATACTACAAAATGGAAAGACCTCCCATGTTCATGAATAGGCAAAATTAACATTGTTAAAATGGCCATATTTCTAAAAGCAATCTCCATCAAAATACCAGTGACATTCTTCACAGAACTAGGAAAAAAACAGTCCTAAACTCGTTTGGAAAAACAAAAGACCTAGGATAGCCAAAGTAATTTTAAGCCAAAAAAGTAATGCTAGAGGCATCACAATAACTGACTTCATATTATACTAGAGCTATAGTAACAAAAACTACATGGTATTGGCATAAAAATAGACACACAGGTCAGTGGAACAGAACAGGAGACACAGACAAACCCACAGAGATACAGTCACCTGATCCTCGACAAAAGTACCAAAAACATATCTTGCAGAAAAGACAGCCTCTTTAACAAATGGTGCTGGGAAAACTGGACATCCATATATGGAATGAAACTAAATACCCCTATCTCTCACGCTACACAAAAATCAATTCAAAGAGGATCAAAAATCTAGGAATTAGAAACAGTGAAAATGCAGGAAGAAAATACAAGATCAATACTCCCACACAGACACAGTTAACAACTTTCTCAATAGGACCAATAAAGCTAAGGAAGTAATGCAAAGCATCAATAAATGGAATGGCATCAATTTAAAAAGCTTTTGTACAGCAAAGAAACAATTATGAGCATGAAAAGGGAAGATACAGAATGGGAGAAAATCTCTGCCTGCTACTCTCTGACAGAGGATTCATATCCAGAGTATACAATTAAAACCTTAAAAACTTAGCACCAAAAAAAAAAAAAAATCAATCAATAAATGGGCAAATGAACTAAAGATACTTCTCAAAAGTAGTAATATAAACGCCAAAGAAATACATGAAAAACTATTCAACACCCTTAGCAATTAGGGAAATACAACAAAACTACACTGACATTTCATCTCCTCTTATAATGTCTGTTAGCAAAAATGCAAATAATGAATGCTGGCAAGCTTATGGAGAAAAAGAAACACTTTTACACTGCTTGTGGAATTGTAAATTACTACAACCACTATAGAAATCACTATGTAAAGTCAGCAGAACAGAAAAGAGTTACTAGACGAAAAAGGTAAATAAAAAAAAAAAAAAATAGCAAGCTGGGCGCGGTGGCTCAAGCCTGTAATCCCAGCACTTAGGGAGGCTGAGACAGGAGCATCACGAGTTCAAAGCCAGCCTCAGCAATGGCGAGGCGCTAAGTGACTCAGTGAGACCCTGTCTCTACATAAAACACAAAATAGGGCTGGGGATGTAGCTCAGTGGTCGAGTGCCCCTGAGTTCAATCCCCAGTACCAAAAAAAAAAAAAAAAATAGCAGATAAAGACCTGGCTCAAGTAGCACATGCCTGTAACCCCAGCTACTTGGGAGGCTGAGGAGGAGGGTCACAAGTTTGAAGTTAGTCTCAGCAACTTAGTGAGGTCCTAATTGACTTAGTGAGAACGTCTCAAAAGAAAATATAAAAAGGGCTAGGGACAAGGCTCAGTAGTAAAGTACCTGAGTTCAGATCCCAGTACCAAAAAAGGAAAAAGAAAAAGAAAAAAAAAATTAACTGTTAAAGAAAAACAAGAGCTTGCACTGGGGTTGTGGCTTGGTGGTAGAGCACTTGCCTAGCATGCATGAGGCACTGGGTTCAATTCTCAGCACCACATAAATAAATAAAATAAAGGTTCATCAACAGCTAAAAAACATATATATATATATATATATTTTTTTTTTTTTTAAAGAATATCAACAAAAAAAAGAAAGAAAAACAAGAGCTTGTCCTTAGAAGGTAGTGGCAGTCACAAGTATTCAACGCTTATTGACTGAACAAGCAAACAAATTCATGAGTATATCAGCATCATGAGCTGTATGTTAGAGGAAAAGACATTATATGAAGAACACTTTTTGTCTAAAGAAAGAATGTGGAAGTATATTTCAAAGAAGAATTAGTTTTAATATATCTCACAGTGAAGAAACACAGAAACACACAGATACACACATACATTTTAAAAGTAGGTAGAAAAGAAAGAAGGAAACCTGAGAATGAATATAATGGCAAAGAAAATGGTAACCACTACCTCTCCTCAACTCCTGCCCCTAAATAAAGAAAACAAAAAGCTGGAAATTAAAGAAGAAATATTCAGAGGTTGGGTAAATAGAAACTGAGAGGGAGGAAAGCTTCCATTTTTTTCACTATAATAATGAACAAGGTGGTTAAAAAAAAAAAAAAGCTGGGTTTAAATATGCTTTTCTTCCAGCCAAACATTGCTTTAAAGTTTTTATGGTTTGGGTATGAGATTCCGAAAAGCTTAGGTGAGACAATGCAAGAATATTCAGAGGTGAATTAATTAGATGAGAGCTGTGATCTGACTGGTGGATTAATCCACTTGAAATGGATTAACTGGATGGTAACTGTAGGTAGGGTGAAGCTAGAGAAAATAGGTCACTTAGGAGTGTGCCTTTAGGGTTTATATTTTGTCCTTGGAGAGTGAGAACTCTTTGCTTCTTGGCAGTCATTTCCTCTGCCATGCCCTTCCACTATGAGGTTCTACCTCTTCTTGGGACCACAGCAAAGGAGTCAGCTGACCATGGACTGAACTTCTAAACCATGAGGCAAAATAAACTTTTCCTCCTTTGGTTGTTCTGGTCAAGTCTTTTTGGTCACAATGACATAAAGCTAACTATAATAAAAGCTAAAGTAAAAATGGTAAAGATATGAACAGAGGGAGCGAGCAAGTCTACAAAACAATAAAACCAAGTTCTGTAAGGATAAATCATATTGTGAAAATTGCAATCTCAAGTGTAAAGTTCCCCAAGACATAATTTATAAATAAAGAAATATTAATTGTGAAGGCCTGGTGCTTCCCAGAAATTCCTAAGTACCACATCATATGATACTAGTGAATAGTAACCAAAGAGGCTACAAAAGAAGTTTACTAGAACATTTGTAGACATGTAACATACTAAAAGAGTCCAGAGGTTATCAAGATAAATGCCAAATATATGAAATATATTTTCCATCATGGATAAGATTTCAGTATAACATTTTATTCAGCAGCACAAATTTCAAGTAAGCTAAAAAATTTGTAAAGTAATATTCTTCTACAATAAGGATAAGGTATTCTTCAGTTTTAACCCTTTCAATACAGGTAATGAAAAGATTAAAATGAATAACTAAGAATTCTTAAATTATCCTCAAGATTAACAGTTAATGAGTCATTATAAAAGATAAAAAATATAATGTTTAGAACAATATTAAAAAGTTGGTCCTTTCCAAAAATTTAAGCAGTACTTAACAATAAATCCAAGATTAAAATATTTATTCTAAACATAAACCACATTAAAAGAAAGAATTTTATAATTTTTAAAGGTCAATAATATCAAAAGAAAGAATTTTACAATTTAAAAAAGTGAATAACTATTTCTATACTAATAAAGATAAGTTTTGGTAAACAAATTATTTTCTTTTTAAAAAAAGCATATCGTAGCCAGGTGCAGTGGCACATGCCTATAATCCCAGCATGTAGGGAGGCTGAAACAGAAGAATCGTGAGTTCAAAGCCAGCCTCGGCAACGGCGAGGCACTAAGCAAATCAGTGAGACTCTGTCTCTGAATAAAACACAAAATAGGGCTGAAGATGTGACTCAGTGGTCGAGTGTCGCTGAGTTCAATCCCTGGTACAAAAAAAAAAAAATCGTAGTTCTAAAACAGCAATAGGTATGGTACATGAAAAACTGAAAATGACACACCACACCCATATAAATAACTGAGAAATACATGATATATAATGCCAGTTGATAAATAAGCACAAAGCAAAATTTTATAAGTAGCTAAGTAGTTAACAAAAATCACACAAATTTCCCCCCTCAAAAAGAACATTTTTATTTAATAGCTGACAGTACTCAAAGATTAAATCATGTTTCCACATTTAGCTAAGAAAAGATTTTTCAAAAAATAGAGTTAACCAAAACTAAGTACCATCTTTGAAAGTTATAAACATGATTATAATTAAATGTTGTGGAAGACAGTCGAACTAAATTCAGTAAAAAATATTTCTCTTTTAAAAATAAATTACCACCAAAACATTTTTTATATCAAAGACTTCTTATAAAATACATGAGAATATAGAACACTAAATCATGTTTCAATTATCACTTCCCCAAATATGAATGATGAGTCTGAATAAACAGGAATTGCCTCCAAAAGAGGCATTTCAATATACAGCAAAACTAACCCAAAGGGACAGAGAGTAGTATAGTAGTTGTCGTTGGAGGAGTTGACTAGAATTTGGCACAAGAGAACTTTCTAGGGGATGAAAATGCTATATCTTCATTGGGATGTTGGTGACAGAGTACAGACATTTGCTGAGACTCATAAACTCACTGAGAACCATGAATTGTTCTCTGTAACAATACTTAAATTTTTGAAAAAAGTAACAGGTATAAACAGTGTTGGATTATATGGAACAAACCTACTACCAAAAGAAATGAGATACGCTTTGATCTGATTAAAAAACAACTTCAAAAAATAGCAGATGCAGTGATCTAACCATTCATCTCAAAATGCCTTACCATATATCAGTATTAAAAATGAAATAATTATTTTTGGTAAATATTCTCAAGAAGAAATTCACTTACACTCCAATAATCAATTTTTTTCTTTGCTCAATTGTACATTTAGCAACTAATTACAGATTATTAGAAAGCTAAACTGCTTTAAGTCAGAAAGATATTTAAGGCAATGATACTGAGGGTTTTACACAATGAACAAATGAACTAAAACTACTACTAATTAACAAGCTAACATTTACTGAATAAAATGTGTCAGATAAACCAGGCTTGGTGGTATAAAGCTATAATCCCTGTCACTCAAGAGGCTGAGGCAAGAGGATACCAAGTTTGAGGCCAGCCTGGGCAACTTAACAAGAACTTCAAAATTAAAACCAAAAAGGTCTGGGGATATAGCTCAGTGGTAGAGCACCACTGGGTTCATTCTCTAGTACAAAAAAAAAAAGTAGTAGTAGTAGTAATTTACCAGGTACTATCCTGAAATGCTTCACCTGCATTAACTTATTTGATTCTTCCAGAAATTTATAAGGCAGGTACTGTTTTCATTCTTATTTTACAAATGAAGAAACTAAGGTACCCTAAGGTCAGATATTCTGTGGAGACTTGGTCTGATAGTCTGACATTAGACATAACCTTCTTAATTATTTTGTTCAACTACCTCCCAAACATCAGTTGTCTTGAAATACTCTGGTCTGAAATAAAGATTGTGCCTTACAGTTAGAAACTTGAGGTCTTCAATAATTACTTACTTATTTATATTTTATAGCCTCAGAATAATTTTTAAATAACAACTCTGGCTTTTCTTACAAAAACTCACAAGGCCCACCACAAAAATAATGACTGGCTGATCCATCTATCTACATGATTTTTTTTTTTTTTTAATATAAAGCTTTGGGCTGGGATTGTAGCTCAGTGGTAGAGCACATGCCTGGCATGCATGAGGCACTGGGTTCGGTACTCGGTACCACATAAAAATAAATAAATAAAGATACTATGTCCATCTACAACTAAAAAAAACTTTTAATAAATAAATCAATATAAAGCTTTATTGTTTATCATTTGATTTCTAAGTATATCCTACCCTGTCAGGTGTGGTTGCACACACCTATAATCTCAGTGACTCAGGAGGCTGAACTACAGGAGAATCAGAAGTTCGAGGTCAGCCTCAGCAACTTAGTGAAGCTCTAAGCAACTTAGTGAGACCCTGTCTCAAAAAATTAAAAGAGCTGGGGATATAGATCAGCGGCAAAGCAACCTTGGGTTCAGTCCTTAATACCAGAAGAAAAAAAAAAAAAGATTTCTAAGTACATCTCAATCTTAGCTCTCATCATGGCACACCTGGAAGGGGAATTCCATGGAATGTGGAGCCAGGCAAAGCATCCTCTGGTAATAAGCACTAATCATAAAGTCTAGCTTTTCAAAATAGTAATTCTTATTTCAAAAAGTAGATGGGTTGGACCAAACAATGTTCAAATACAATTTCAAGTGCTACCTATTAACAAATAATTGTTTCTAAGATCCTTACCTTTTTGGCGGGGGACGAGGAATTAAACCCAGGGCCTTGCACATGTTAGACAAATGCTCTATTACTCTAGAACCACAGCCCCAAATCCTTACATTTTTAATAATTCAGTATCTTTCCATGCACCTTATCTATTTCACAGTCAATGAACTACAGCCCAGTGATAATAAATTTCTTTTTTAAGCTACAAAGCTGCCTCGCTCAAATAATCTCTTATTCAACTTCTCCCAACAGCCTAATTGAGAAAAATAGTATTTTCAGAGAACTGAATCGTCTAGTGATTCCATGTCTTGCCCTTGGTTTAAAATGAACTATTAAAAAGTCTCTACACTTTTGTCTTCAATGTTTTATATCTCGATAACCCATAAAAACAGCAAACTACGGTGCTGCAGCCACTTCAATGTTTACAGCAGCTCAATTCACAATAGCTAAACTGTGGAACCAACCTAGATGCCCTTCAATAGATGAATGGATAAAGAAACTGTGGTATATATACACAATGGAATATTACTCAGCAATAAAAGAGAATAAAATTATGGCATTTGCAGGTAAATGGATGGAGTTGGAGAATATCATGCTAAGTGAAGTAAGCCAGTCTCAGAAAACCAAATGCCAAATGTACTTGCTGATAAGTGGATGCTGATCCATGTGGGGAAGGTCATGGGAACAATGGTGGAACTCTGTTCACAGGGGTGTAAGGGGAAAGAGGGCATGGGGACAGTAAAGGTGGTGGAATATGATGGTCATCATAGCCCTAACTTTATGTATGACTGCATCTATGTTGTGATTCTATACAACTTACAACTAGAGAATTGATATGTTATCCTCTATCTATGTACAATGAATCAAATTGCACTGTTATCATGTAAGCCTAAATAGAACAAATAAATAAATATTTTAAAAAATCAAGTTACATTTTCAAACTACACATCACATTTTCTTGAAAAAGACAAGAAACAACCTTGTAACATCTGTTACCACATTTGCTACAGAGATATTAGGAACACTGCTGTACATGCAGGGTTCAAAAAGTTCTACTTCTTTGATGTAACTAATATGTTTTCTCCTCAAGGACCTTGAAAATGCGTAAAGGATATTCCCTTTCATGCCCTCACCAGCAAAAAGCTCAAAAACTAATTTAAGACAGAACTAAATAAATTATGCTTGACTTTATAGCTGTCTCTATTTTACTCCTTTTACCCTTACCCTACTCCATCTCTCAAAATATTTGCTTTTGTTGATTCTGAGTTATGTATGCATATCATTGAGGTTGAACCATATGCAGTTGGCTTTCCATATCTTTAGTTTCTGCATTTGTAGATTCAACCAACCACAGATCAAATATATTAGAGGAAAACAAACTTCATCTGTACTGGACATGCACAGACCTTTTGGGTTTTTTTGTCATCATTCCCATAGTATAACAACCATTTGTATAGTATTTACATTGTATTCGATATTACAGATGATGTAGGGATGATTTAAAGTATAAGAAAGAAAAGAATATTCATAGGTTATATTCAAATACTACACCATTTTCTAAAAGGCACTCAAGTATCCATGGATCCTACTATCTGAAACTAATTTGTGGACACCAAGGAATGACTGCCTATTCATGCATTTAGCACTTTACACTGACTAAAAGCAATTTTAAAAGCGATTAAGAGCCTAGTGCAGTGGCGCACGCCTGTAATCCCAGCACTTTGGGAGGCTGAAACAGGAGAATCGCAAGTTCAAAGCCAGTCTCAGCAATGGCAAGGCGCTAAGCAACTCAGTGAGACCCTGTCTCTAAATAAAACACAAAATAGGGCTGGGGATGTAGCTCAGTGGTCGAGTATCCCTGAGTTCAATCCCCAGTGCCCCCCTCCCAAAAAAAGCGAATAAGTAGTGTAATTTCACAGAAAATTAAAAAGACCAGTAAAAGTAATCATTTTTACATTTGTAACCAACCATAAGGATTAGAAAGTAAGATTTTGAGGATTTAAAACTGTTACACTGGAAAAATGGTAAACTCTTAAAATCAGAGATTTATCTCTAATAAAGCTAAACCACTCTCAACAAGTCTAAACTGGTCATAAGAACATTTGCTTACAGAACTAGCTTCCAGGTATTAGACTCTGACTGAATATCAAGAATACCTTACTCTAGGCCAGGCACAGTTGTACATGCCTGTAATCCCAGGAGGCTCAGGAGGCTGAGGCAAGAAGATCACGGATTCAAAGGCACCCTCGGCAAAAGTGAGGCACTAAGCAATTCAGTGAGACCCTGTCTCTAAATAAAATACAAAATAGGGCTAGGAGCCGGGCGTGGTGGTGCACGCCTGTAATACCAGCACTTCAGGAGGCTGAGACAGGAGAATTGCAAGTTCAAAGCCAGTCTCAGCAACAGTGAGCACTAAGCAACTCAGTGATACCCTGTCTCTACATAAAACACAAAGATAGGGCTGGGGATGTGGCTCAGTGGTAGAGTACTTCTCAGTTCAATCCACGGCACCAAAAATATAAATAAATAAATAGGGCTGGGGATGTGACCAAGTGCCCCTGAGTTCAATCCCTGGTACTCCCCCACCGCCGCCCCCTCCCCCCAAAAAACCTCTCTGTATAGAAGGGAAATATTTCAAGTGAACTTTTAGGTTAGAGATAATTTTTTTCTTTACCTTTACCCAGGCTCCCTCTACTGACAGAAAAATAAACTATGGAATTATAATGGCAAATTTCATTAACACAACAAAAAGTATTGTTAAAATACTTTGAAATCAGTATTTTAGATAAAAATTTTATTATAGACCCAAGAAAAAAACAAGTTTCTGTGAATTAACAAGTCAAATAGCATTTATATTTTACATGTAGCATATGCCACTTCAGTATATTTCTTTTCAATGTTAATCTTTAGATGCAAGAAGGGTTAGATATTTTTAAATCATTTAAATATTTTTAATAATTTCTTGTAAAAGTAATGTTTACCTGTATCTGTTCTGGTGTCCATTGGTCTAGGTTGACTGATTTGACCCTGGATATATGAACCCCAAGATTTCTATGTATTCCAGCACACCTTATGCAAATAAACACACCAATATTCCAGGAAGCCCATCGGGGACCTAATTAAGGAAAAGAAACAAAGAAAAGCAAATATTAAAATTTTTTTTAAAAAAAATCACAAAAGCATATTAGAAGCATTCTGGTTTTTACACTATCATAACAGAAGCTTAGAGAATCATATGCTCAAATTTTCAAATCATACTGGCAGCAGCTTGCTAATATGACCTGTGACCTGGTTGCATTGAAGCTTATAAATAAACCTTCCAGAACCTTAATCATTTTACTAACTTTGCTTTCTAGAAACTTTTCCTGAATCCAAGATTTTAAAACTAATCTATAAGTTTTTTCACTGAGGATAGTTGAACCAGTAGTAATGTTGCCCAGTAAAAAGTAAGTTCTTTAAATACATAAGATACTACTTAAAATCCTAACAAATAAAAATTTTTAAGACTATATTTTTTTTTTTTTTTTTTGCAGATGGGTTCTGGATATGTTGCCTAGACCTCACAACCCTCCTGTCTCGCCTCTCAAGAAGCTGGTATAACACATTTTTTAAAAATATAACATAGGGCTGGGAACCTAACTCACTGGTAGAGCACTAGCCTAGCATTTGTGATGCCCTGGGTTCAACATCCATCACCACAAAAATAAACAAAAAATAAAAACAAATCCCTATATTATGTATAACTATAATGCACCAATTTTTTAAAAGTACTGTATCAAATATTGAAAGTACTATATCAAATAAAATAAATAAAACAGAAATCAATAAGGAAAAAAGCCCCCAACCCATCAGAAAATTGGCCAAAAGATATGAATGGATAATTTATAGAAGAAATGTATGACTAATAAACATATGAAAATATGTACAATCTCATAGGTAATTGTGAAAAATGACATCCATTTTGCAACACAACATAGTTTTTAAATACATTAGTACTATTTGCAACAATGAAAACAAGAACTGCCTCAAAAAGCCTTACATCCACATGAATATCTCAAATATAATACTGAGATATACAGATGAATGGTTTCATTTAGGTTAAGTGGGAAAATGTGTAAAATAATAGCATAATGTGTGTTAATTAAAGGCATTTGTAAATATCATAAAACAGGAAGACAAGTGGTGGTGAAAAAGAGAATGTGATAGGGGAAAGTGTATGTGGGCTTGGAGAGGATTGGTTATTCTGAACTTCCAGAGCCAGTGGTAAGAATTCAAACTTTTATTTCAGTAATACCCAATATGCATATAGGAACTGAGGTATACTGTAAAACGTTACTTCTTTGGTAATGGTCAAAAAATCCTGAAAATATTGCAGAGACACTAACATATATAAACACACAACAAATCTCAAATATTCAGAAGCTTATACTTGATTTCTATAAATTACTTGATTATGAAAAAATCGTTTTTTTTTAATTGTAGGCTTCTGTTTTAAATACACTTTTAAAATTTATTTATTTATTTATTTATTCGTTCATTTATTTATTTATTTATTTATTTTTGCAGGGCTGAGGGTTGAACCAAGGGCTTAGAGTATGCTAGGCAAATGCTCTACCCCTGACCTAAACTCCCAGGCCCATACTTTGTATGTGAACTTGAAATTTACTCTACAAAAACATTAAAGCCAGTAATGACAAAACAGAAGAACTAAACACATGCTCCTCCAATCTCCTTAATTACATAGGAAGTAGGTTATGTATATATCATTTTTCCCAAATATCTTGCTTTTAAATCTGAGAAATGACATGTACAAACTGCCGGGTGCAGTGGCGCATGCCTGTAATTCCAGCACTTTGGGAGGCTAAGACAGGAGGATAGCGAGTTCAAAGCTAGCCTCAGCAAAAGAGAGGTGCTAAGCAAATCATTGAGACCCTGTCTCTAAATAAAAATACAAAACAGGGCTGGGGATGTAGTTCAGTGGCCAAGTACCCCTGAATTCAATCTCTGATACCACCCCCAAAATCATTCATTGACATCTACAAACTGACAAACACATTTGGGACTTCAATGACTACTCTAGATAGTTACACCTCCAGTTACTTTCTACTTAGTCTAATTATTTCTAACTCAACAATCTGTAATACAATTGTGTTTTGAAGGTTACACAGAAATCTAAGGTAAACAGTTAAAAAGAAATAGCTGCTACAACTTAGCAGTTAAGTCTCAAACTAAGAAAAGTTAAAGAAACAAGTTATCTCTCAAACTCCACTGTGCATACCCATCACCTGGATATATTATGAAAATGCAGACTAATTCTGCAGTATGTGGAATGGCACCTGACACTGAATTCCCAGTTATGTTTATGCCGCCATCCACAAACCATATTTTGAATAGCAGGGTTCTAGATTTCTGCTGACATCTTCATATTCAAGTATTCAGTGTACAGCAGACTTACCTAATCAATGCCTGAAACTGCACATAATACCCAAATACATAAATACTATGTTTTTTTCTTATACATGCCTATGGCAATGTTTAATTCATAAATCAGGCACAATACGAGATTAACAAAAATAACTAATAAAACAGAACAATTATAGCCAATACTATAATAAAAATTATAGAAATGTGTTCTCTCACAATATCTTACTGTACTGTACTCACCCTTCTCCTTGTGATGATACTTAAAGGAAACAATTTACAGCTTCTCTTTGGCCTATCTAAATTGACAATCTGAATACTCCTGTGCTTTGGGACCATTATTATATAAAATATGGGTTATCTGAATTCAAGCACTGATACCACAACACAGTTTCTGAAAACTGAGATGGCTACTAATGACCAACTGGCAAGTAGCATATATAGCATGGACATGCTACACAAAGGGATGATTCACATTCTAGACAGGACAGGACAGAGAGATGGCATGAGATTTCATCACATTCATAATGGTCAGTAATGTAAAAATGTTCATTTCTGAATTTTCCATTCAATATTTTCAAATTACAGTTGACTATGGATAACTGAAACTGTAGAAAGTGAAACCATGGATAAGGGAGAACCACTGTCCTTTCTGATCTGCTTTCATTTATGAGCTTATAAATGTGGTGGCAATAAGAATGGAAATAAACAAATGTGAGTCACCAAAAGAACTAACAAGATTGAGTGATAGAAAACCAGTGAAAAAGGAGAAGGTAGAGCACAAAATGTGTGCACGTTCTGTACTGGAATTTAAAACAAAGTTATTTGTAAAGACTCAGAAAACTCTGCAGAATTGTTGAATAGTTTAAATGACAGTGACACACTGAGATGAAAAATGTCCAGCAATCAATTAAGAACAGGACTAAAAGTTCACCCAGAGCATCTTCTTCAAGATGATAGTTGCAACTCCAAGAGGGAGTACAAAGAGTAAATGAAGCAGAATACTAATTCAGAAAATGAAAAGCAATGCAAAACCAAAGGAGAATATTTTAAAGAAAAGATGGTCAACAATGTCAAATAATTTATACAAGTCATGGAGAACGAAGCTAGAAAAGAATGGATGTGGTAACTAAAGTAATGGAGAGGTCATAGGTAACCTAGACAGAGTGAAAAGAATTCTACTTCCAGTCTAAACTCTTAACATCTCAGTCTATGACATCAAACTTTTAAAAATAATTGTCCATTCTCCTCTGTATTGCTTTCATGACCATCTTGGTCTTAATTGTTCTTAAATTATTTTTCAAAATTTCCAACTTAAATCAAGGAGCAATAAGAACACAGCCCTTGCTTTCCCTTGAAGACAACTCAATTATTCTGTCTTGGCACTTTCCTTCACACCATTTCCCTTGCCTAGAATGTTCTGCTGGTGACCATACAAATTCTACCACATCTTCAAGGACTAAGTAAAGTACTATCTTCTTCTTAAAGCTCTTCCTTATAACTTCATCTTCCATTCTCTTTTCCTAAAAAAGTCTACAGTTCATGATAGCTTTGTCTCAGATAATATGCCACAATAGGTACTTTCTGTTTTTTCATTTGTTATTAGTTGTTATGTCTTAAAGTAGATGGTAAATTTCTCACTATGAAAGCTCTATATGGCCTTCTGCATCACCTATAGTAAAACAGGCTACATAATAAAAATGTGCCAGGTCTGATGACTTAGTCAAATATAGAGGTTTTGATTCCTGGAGTAATTGATCTACTATTTTAAAAAATGAAATAAAACCAAAAACTGTGGCAGAAATTGTGGTCTTTAATAATTTTGCCATTCTTTCTTTTGGTAATAAAGGCCTTTGAGTATTACCTAGAAATATGGCTTCCCAGGTAAGACTATATTTCTCAGCCTCCTCTGCAGCAAAGTATGGCCACATAACTAAGTTCTGGCCAACAGAATGTGAGCAGAAATGATGTTTTTTGCTATTAACCAGACTAGGCCTATGTTTCCTATTTTCTTCCCCATTCCCATTACTTGTGAGATGATATGAAACTAACCTGTTACCTTGGATCCGGATGTTGAACCCCATGTTGAAGATGACAGAACTATTCTATCCACATTGGACAATTTTGTATTTAGACTAACACTAAGGAAAAAAACCTATCCTGTTTAAGTCACAGTCTTTAGGAGTAATTCTGTCATAGCAGTTAAGCCTATAATCTAACTAATTCAATGTGAATTATAATTGTATTTGGTAGCAGCAAACAGAATATTCCTGAGATTTAATATTCCTTGATTTCAGAGACAAAATCCTAAAAGAAAGACTAAAGAACAATAAAACACATTCTCATCAAACCCAAATGCTCTAAATTCAATTTAAATCACCAATCATATATTAAGGGTTTATTTTAACCAAGGTATTAAATGAAGAAGGCAAAACACAGATTATGCCTTCAAGGAGCTTCAAGTCTAGTAAGTCAGACAGGTTATAATATAAGAGTAAATGAAATGGGAACACATAAGAGGAAAGGATGAATGTTGACCGGTAATATTAGTATAGGCTCTATAGAGTCAGTGGTATTTGAGGCAATTATTAAAAGACAGGAAGAAAAAGCAAAGTCTAGACAAGGTACAAAAGCACAAAGTACACCCTACGTAAAGTGAACAGTCCCATTTTGAAGAGTCTGGACTTTACTATGATATATGGTCAAAAAATATAACACTGAAGTGTCTTTAACTAAATTTTTTTTTTCACTGATTTGATTTTAAGTAATGACTTCAATTTTAAGTAATAACTTCAATTTGTATGATACCAAGTGGTTAATAAGTCAGAAATGAAAGGTAGTTTTAAGGTATAGAAACCTTGTATAAGGTGGGAAAATGAGGTTTGCCGAATGATAAATCATTATATCTAAATAATGTAAAATATGATACATTTAAAAAATGAACAAAAATCTTCCTGAGATCTCAATATATGTGCCTAGCAGCTTTCATGCCATTTGAAAAATAAAATGAAATTTTGTGCTCTTCAGAAAAAAATTTCTGCTTACCATGATGGATTTAAAAACAGAAATGCTTCATTGATTTTCTTGCCCCCCAGTACTGGGGATTGAATCCAGGGGCACTACCACCGAGCTACACCTCCCAACCCTTTTTAATTTTTTTTAAATTTTGAGACAGGGTCTCTCTAAGTTGCTTAGGGCCTCACTAAATTGCTGAGGCTGGGTTCCAACTTGTAATCCTCCAGCCCAGCCTCCTGAGTCATA
Source organism: Geosciurus inauris (assembly GCA_004024805.1). Lineage (NCBI taxonomy): Eukaryota > Metazoa > Chordata > Mammalia > Rodentia > Sciuridae > Geosciurus > Geosciurus inauris. The sequence continues at coordinate 4,979 of PVHX01017050.1, read as the reverse complement.
GGATTACAGGTGTGCACCACCCTTTGAATGTTTTTTATGAAAAGAAAATACAGAGAGGAAAAGAGACTTTAACTACTAATAGTAATTTCCTTTTTAAGACTTAGTTCTTCTAGGGCCGAAGTTGTGGCTCAGTGGTAGTACACTTGGCTAGCATGTGTGAGGCACTGGGTTCACTCCTCAACATCACATAAATAAATAAAATAAAGCTATTGTGTACATCTACAACTAAAAAAAAAATTTTTAAAGAATTCTTCTATAAGCTTCTCTAATCCTTCAACAACACTTTTTAAATAACACTTACCATAATGATTTATAGTTAATTGTTTTATCTGTCTTTTCTGTGATTTCTTTGAAAATACTAACTCCATTTTCTTGATCTGTGTATGCTAGACCCAGGTACAATGTCAGCTACAAAAATTTAGATAGTATCTAGCTTACAAATGATAGCTAAGACCTTGAGTCATACAAGTTATTGCTATTAAAATGGCTAGGACAGAAATTTTAAAGGAAACCATCATCCTACGGAATATGTAAAACATCATCATTATTTCCAGACACACTGCCTGTTTTAATCCTAATAAACAGAGATACGTAATATTGCCACCCATTTTAGAGACTGAGAAACCTGGGCTCAAAATATAATGAAAAATGGTAGTAAGGAGGTGAGAGAGAGCTGAAACTGTATCATGGGCAAATCTCCAAATGCAACTGAGAATACTTTGTGAGGTCTCCTACCCTTGTAATTCTGGTACCATCCCAAACAAAATTTCCTACTGCTGGCTAATTGGTTTTATTCTACTTTGTTAATGTTTTGAAATGCCAGATCACTTGTTGTTGAAGCAATTAATTTAAAAATGCAAATAACTTTTTCAAATCCTTCCATAGCATCATTCTTTTGAACATTATTTAGTTCATTTTATTTCTTTACTCATAACATTCAAGATTAGAGACAGTAAGGACTGTATTTGGTCTAGTTTTATTGGGAAAGAAAAATCGCAAAGAATAAGAAAATTTTGCTCATGGAAAAACAGAATAGGACGGCAAAATCAACTAAGATATAAGAGTAATTCTTCCAGCAGCATCATTAGTAATAGATGCCTCAGGAAAGGGACACATACCAAAGCAATAAAATGCGCTCATAGAGAAATTGCCTGTATCAAAATACTATCTGCGATTAACCATGAAACAAGGACAACCCCTCCCTTTTTTTTTTTGTACCTCTCAAGGCTCTTTATTCTCTATCCATGAGTATTAGCTTCCCCTTCATTGATTATTGTCAATAATGTTATGCACTGGGTACACTTATAGACAACCAGGAGAGCTAATCCATGAAAATGTGTTTTCCACATTATAAACAAATGAACTACAAGCCTGCAAAATATCTTGGGGATGCGGAAGGCAGATCGAAAGTGATTGCAAATAAGCCTGAGGGGTCCTTTTGGAGTGACAGAAATGTTCTAAAATTCCATTGTGGTAAGGGTTGCAAAATTCTTTAATATACTAAAATTCACTGTATACATTTAAATAGATGAGCTATACAGTATGTAAATTATAAACCTACATGTATTCATTTAAATGCAAAAATAAAATATTATATATTCCTTTTTTTAATTGTTTTTTCCTTACTTCACCAGAAAAGAAAGAATGACAGTCAGAAATAGAGCTAGTAGGATGAAGTTGAAAAGACTGGTGAATGATCCTAAGATGTGCAGCTTTGAGAGATACACAGAAATGTCAGCCAAGAAGCCATGGACTCACTTCTATCACATTAAACAAGATGATATTAAATCTCCTATTAAACACAAAAGTTTAAATAAGGGTTCCATAAACAGTATTTCAAGAATGGTTATTTTAAAGTTCCAAACTGTTTCTTATAGCAACATTTTCAACAGACTACAGTTAGCTTGTTTTTAATATTAAATGTATTTTATTATGCAATCTTCTACTAAGAAGTGATTTTTAAAATATTCTTTTTAATCTGAAAGAAACTAACATTTTGTCATGACCTAATCATCTGAGGTTAAGTGCATCACATTCATGTTTCCCTGTAAAGTAGCATCAATAATAACAGAAGATGAAAACATAGGGATAACATTTTTGCAACCAGAATTCTGCACAACCATTATAAGTTTCGAAAGAATTATCACAATGCTAATTAAAAGTTCTGTGTGCTCTTTTATTTATTTTTATGGTACTGGGGCTCAAACTTAAGGCTTCCTAAACTCTATGCAAGCACTCTACAACTGAGCTACATTCCCAGAGTGGAGGTATTCCTTAAGAAATGCTGAAGGTATATCAAGGAGAACAAAAAAATCAAAGAGAACAAAAAAATGGTCTATGAACATTTTTATATCACTATGTCAAATAAAATAAAACACTCAAATGTTTTTAGTCTCTAAGATAAAACAGCATAACACACACTGGGGGTTTTTGTTTTGTTTTTGTTTTTTTCATTTTTTCATTTTTTTTTTTTTTTTCAAGATGGGGTTCTTGCCTGTTGCCCAGTCTGGTCTTCCCACCTAAGCCACTCCAATAACTGGAACTACAGGCATTCTTACTACACTCAGCTTTTACCATTTTAATTCAGTGCCCAGCACAAGCTCAATAAGTATGACAGAAAGACAAGAAAGAGAGATGCTAAGTGAGAAAAGTAATTCCAAAGAATGTTTGAGGCCCCTACTGCTATTCCATCGGGCACTGGAAAGGGTTATGTTACAAAAACAAAAAGTGATCTACTCCATACTACTCCCTACCCACCCCCAAATTCGAAGTCTAATCACAGTATAAAGGGAGGACAAATACATCCACAAAGGCCCATGTCCATTAATTACCTCAAGAAAGCACACTCTGTTTACAAATGCTCTCATTTTGAACTAAGGGTTATTTATGTGGCACTGGCCTTCCTTAGTATTTGTTAAATTTGACAAATAACTTATCACTGATATTATTGGGACAATCACTGAAATTGAAGTAGTTCTACAGATTAAATAAGTTATGTTATCAATGCTAATTACTTGATTTGGGTAACTGTACTGAGGTTTTGAAGAAAAGTCCTTGCTTTTAGATGATAAGCTAAATATTTAGGATTACAGACACACTTTGGCTATAACTTATTCTAAAAGAGTTCAGAAAAAAATGTGTTTGTGTGATATATACATATATACGAAAAAGAAATGTGCTAATAGTGAATCTCCCTCTCATGTATAGTTATAATGTGCTGATAAAGAAATATGGAAAATTAAAGAACAAATGTGGTTAACATTTGAATAAGTTAAACAAAGAGTGGGAAAGAAAATTGTATTAATACAATTTCCTTCATTTAGTCTTTTTTTTTTTTGGCACTGGGGATTGAACCCAGAGGCTCTTAACCACTGAGCTACATCCCCAGTCCTTTTCATATTTTATTTAGAGACAGGGCCTCACTGAGTTGCTTAGGGCTTCATTAAGTTGCTGGTTCTTTTTGAATGATATAACCAGAAGTGCAATCACCTAAAACTGTGATCGGTGATCTGAAAAAATCTTAGGAAAGATAGCAGAATAGGTGGCTCCTGGCTTTCCCTCCTCCCACATATGCATATTTACACAGGGATCAATTCCTTTTGAGAAAGCCAGAACCTAGGTGAGACACTTTTATATACAAGAGCAATATCCACATCAAAATGAACAGGAAAACCTAAGATGCTCTCATACAAAACCCTCCATTTACAATGCCATACAACTATGAAGGGATCCTCAACTCCCAACTTGTTCAGTAAGAGTGAATGATTTGCTCTGCTACCTGCACCTTAGATAAAGCATTAATCTTCAGAATATATAAAGAACTCAAAAAATTAACACACAAAAAAACAAATAACCCAATCAATAAATGGGCAAAGGAACTGAACAGACACTTCACAGAAGAAATACAATTGGTCAACAATTATATGAAAAATGTTCAGCATCACTAGCCATTAGAGAAATGCAAATTAAAACTACATTGAGGGCTGGGATTGTGGCTCAGTGGTGGAGCGCCTGCCCCGCATGTGTGAGGCACTGGGTTCGATCCTCAGCACCACATAAAAATAAATAAAAATAAAAGATACTGTGTCCATCTACAACTAAAAAATAAATTACAAAAAAAAAAACTACATTGAGGTTTCATCTCACTCCAGTCAGATGGCAGTTATCAAGAATACAAGTAACAATAAATGTTGGCGAGGATGTGAGTGAAAGGGCACACTCATACATTGCTGGTGGGACTGCAAATTGGTGTAACCAATCTGAAAAGCAGTATGGAGATTCCTTAGAAAACTTGGAATGGAACCACCATTTGACCCAGTTATCCCACACCTCGGTTTATACCCAAAGGACTTAAAATCAGCATACTTCAGTGTCATGGCCACATCAATGTTTATAAAAGCAGAATTCACAATAGCTAAACTGTGGAATCAACCTAGGTGCCCTTCAACATATGAATGGATAAAGAAAATGTGGTTTATATACACAATGAATATTATCAGCCATAAAGAATGAAATTATGGGGGCTGCGGTTATAGCTCAATGGTAGAATGTTTGCCTCACATGGGTGAGGCACCAGGTTTGATCCTCAGCACCACATAAAAATGAATAAGTAAATAAAATAAAGATATTATGTCCATCTACAGCAAAAAAATATTTTTTAAAAAAATGAAATTATGACATTTACTGGTAAATGGATGGAATTGGAGACTATCATGCTAAGCAAAATAAGTCAATCCCCAAAAACCAAAGGCTCAATGTTCTCTCCGATATGTGGGTCTGACTCACAATAACTGGGGTGGGTGGTTTGCAGTCACTGGATTGGACAGGGGAGGGGACAGGAAGAGGGGATGGGAAAGACAGTAGAATGAAATTGGACATAACTTTCCTATGTTCATATATGAATGCACAACCAGTGTAACTCCATATCATGTACAACCACAAAAAAGTGTTTAAAAAAAAAAGAATGAATGATTTGGCCT
>PVHX01017049.1:26441-41332 GCA_004024805.1 Geosciurus inauris | reverse complement strand
AGCCTAACACTTCCCCTCCTACCTCACTCCCTTCCTGCTGCATTTAAAAAATTTTTTTTCTTTTCTTTCTTTCTTTCTCTTTTTTTTTAAAGTTGTAGATGGACACACTACCTTTGATTTATTTATTTTTATGTGCTTCTGAGGATGGAACCCAGTGCCTCACATGTGCTAGGCAAGCGCCCTACCTCTGAGCTACAGCCACACCCCCTACTGCATTTACGTAGACTATCCTGCCCCTCCAAGTGAGTGTTCTCTGCTTCCCATAAGCCACACCATTGGTGGACACCATGACAGTACATCACAGTACATCCCTACCTCCTTTTTTTTGGTACTGGGGATTGAACTCAGGGGCACTCAACCACTGAGCCACATCCCCAGCCCTGTTTTGTGTTTTATGTAGAGACAGGATCTCACTGAATTGCTTAGTGCCTCACTTTTTTTTTTTTTTTTTTGGTACCAGAGATTGAACTCAGGAGCACTCGACCACTGAGCCACATCCCCAGCCCTATTTTCTGTTTTATTTAGAGACAGGGTCTCACTGAGTTGCTTAGCACCTCACTGTTGCTGAGGTTGGCTTTGAACTCTTGATTCTCCTGTCTCATCCTCCCAGAGTGCTGGGATTACAGGTATGCGCCACTGCACCCAGCCCCACCTCCTTTTCAAAACTCAGTTTTGGCTCAGGACTTAAGCTTCTTCCCATTGTCAGACACAAGTTCATCAGGAATTTAGGGCTGGAAGGCAGGACGGGGAAGACCCAAGTTCTATGAGGGACCAAGTGTAGAGGGGAGTTGAACAGAGAATTTAGAACTAGTGATTTTTAAAACATCTGTGAATGTAACCTCTTTGGCCTTCGGCTTGTCCTCTTTAAAATAAGGAAATTAAACAAAAAGAGCTTTAGGATTTCTTTTATCTCTAAATGCTATGACTTCTGAAGCTCCTTGTGGTTATTCAGTTGGCTAGTCAAAGGTCTGCCCGGGAACCTGCACCAGCTGGCTCTGTGGAGCATGCTGGAGAAAGGGATTCTGGGAGGCTTGGGGACATGACATTAACAGAGGCCACAGAGAGCAAGTTCAAGCCCTGTGAAACCCAGGCACAGTGTGCCCTGGCCAGGGGAGGGAGCTCACTGGAAGCCAAATGCTGGTGGTTCCATTTGGGCGACAGGCAACCAATCTGGAAGAGTTCAGGACAGATTGGAATTCAGATTTTTAAAAAACTCCTGTGTTTCATAATTTCTGTTCTGTTTTCATCTAGAAATTCCGAGTCTGGCTGTGGCCATTATTTCAGGGTCGTAGCCCCGGTGGCAGTTTATTGTAGGGAGGGATCTTCTTTTTCTTCTTTAATGTGTGAAGCATCTACCTGTGATGTAGAGATTCCCCGGACAGGAGAAAAAGCGGCATTTCACTGGTCCCCAGTTGGTCGTTGAGGCAGTTATTTCAGTTTCCATTTCATGTGCCCCTGGCAACCAGAGCTTGAGTCTAAAAAGGAAAGGAAAGCATTATGTAGCCATAAAACCAGCTCCTCATCCTCCCCATAAAAAAAGAATAAGAAATACGTCTGGGCTGTCTCTCCAAGCAGAGACATTCTGACAGTGCTGGAATTTAGGTTGTGCCAAGGGGAAGGGGAAAACAGCCATCCTAATTCTGAAAGCTGACAGAGGGTGTATGTGTTGGAGCGAGAGAGACATCCACATATGTTCATTACTGTCTCTCTTCCTCTCCTCAAACCCCCTCCTCTGCCGAACATGCTCACATTAGTCTTCCCCTCCTCACTCACTCAGATCCACATATGCACTGATGCTCAGAAAAACACCTACACACCGACATATAAATATAGTCACACTGTACTGCTACATCCATAAGGGTATTCAGTCTCCCAAACACATGCATTCAGTTCAACAAACATGGCTGCTTGCAATGCATGACAGCTCTCCACGTTGGGGACAGCAACACGAGGAGGCATGGTTTCCATCCAACATAGTGTGTAAAAATAAACCTCACAGCTGAATACTCAGATGCAAGCCCAGAGATACACACAAAGTACTAACCCTACAAACATAAGTACAGGGACACCCATTTAAATGTGTACACACTGAAATATAAAATCAGCTGCTCATTCATAAATTTTATAAATTCTCATACCATTGATGTTGAAACATTTTGGAGGGGGAGTGCCATTTTTCCGTTTTTTTTTTTTTTTTCTTTTTCTTTGTTAGTCTTTTCATCTCCTTTCAAAAACTAAAATTGATCTCTCCTTGTAATCCTATTTTTTCTTATTTCTTTTAAAGAACAATCATTTCTTTTTTTTATGTAGTATTTCACATGGAGAAACTGAAAAGAGGGAGAGACCTTGCCTATGTTAAAAATAAGTAAAGTATCCTTCTGGGAATGAAACCAGATTCTTCATACTGAGTTGATACAGTGAATACTTATTTACTGATCCTTTAATGATGCTGTTCTTGTAATGGGTATTTTGAACTATGATATATGGAGTCACCCAATTCTATTTTACTTATTGCAGGTATTTGAAGAGAGAAGAGCTCTGCTTGGAAAATGGGTAAGCATTTAAAATATGGCTATTTCTGCATTATGTTATATCATCTGCTGCAGTCTGTTCAGGCTGCTATAATAAAAACCATAGACTGAGGGGCTTGTAAACAACAGACGTTCATTTTTCATAGTTCTGGGGCTGGAAGTACAAGATCAGGGTGTTGGCAGTTTTGGCATCTGGTGAGTCTTCTCCAAGGCCAGCCACTTTGCTGTGTCCTGCTGTGGCAGAAAAGGGGAGAGAGCTCTCTGAGGTTTCTCTTTTTTATTTGTACTGGGGATTGAACTCAGGGGCATTCAGCCACTGAGCCCCATCCCCAGCCCTATTTTGTGTTTTATGTAGAAACAGGGTCTCACTGAGTTGTTTAGTGCCTCACCATTGCTGAGGCTGGCTTTGAACTTGCAATTCTCCTAAGCCTCCCAAAGTACTGGGATTATAGGCGTGTGCCACTATGCCTGGCTTCTGGGGTTTCATTTTTATAAGAGGACTGATCCCACTCATGAGAGCACTACCCTCATGACCTAATCGCTCAAATCTCCTTCTCCTAATCCCATTACACTGAAGGTTAGGATATTAATATATGAATTTGGAGGACACAGATATTTAGCCTATGGCCTTATCACAGAGCTTTAAGAATTCAGCTTGGAGGCTGGGGCTGTAGCTCAGTGGTAGAGCGCTTGCCTCGCATGCGTGAGTCACTGGGTTTGATCCTCAGCACATATAAATAAATAAATAAAATAAAGATATTGTGTCCATCTACAACTAAAAAAATATTAAAAAAAAAAAAAAAGAATTCAGCTTGGACTTAATAAGGCAGTGTGTGCACTCATTTCCTGAGAAGCATGACTGGTGCTTTTCTGTATGCACAGTTAGGGTTCAGTCAGGAAAACAGAAATCGTGTTATTTTAACAAACAGACTTTAATGAAAGGATTGATTGAACAAATATTAGAAAACGGAAAACACGAGAAGGGAGCACTGAGTTTCCATGGCGATAGAGCTGGGGTACTACCAGCCATACTGGTACCCCAGGGGTTCAAAGGGAGGACCTCCAGCCCTATAGGATCCCAAAGTTCTAAGGAATAGAGAACTGATATCACAGCCAGCTGCTTCTGCATATATGAGGGAACATGACACTCTGGGTGTTGGGAGGGAAAAAAGCTGGACCTTGGAATCAACTGCTACCATCAGAGTGAAGAATCAGGATGATCCTCACAGGAACAGCAAGCAAACAGAGAGGAGTATGTCTCTTCTGCCTCAGTTTCCCTCTGGCACCTCCCCATAGGCAGCATTTAGTAGGCAGCCAGCTGTCAAGGAAATATGGCTACAGAGCCCCAGCCTCCTGTACTCACAAAGGAGAATGTAGACATTGGGATTTGGACCTGAGAGGCAGATGTCCCTTAGTAACCAGCAAAGTTCATTCAACACTCAACATCCTCCTATAGCCTCCACCTGCACTGAAACTTCACAGGGGAATTCTAACAACCTTGTGCTTTTGCCTAACAAGGTACAAATATCCTTCTTCACAAATGAGAACTTTCTCGTCTGTTACTCAAATGGGGAGACTGAGAATCCCAATGGTCATTGTCCATCCCTGAGTGACAATCAAAGAATCCATATCTGGGCAATGTATGTTACTTGTCAAATTCCTCTACAGTCCCTCCTAAATCTTCTCTACTACCCAGGAGAATTGAAAACATGTGGTCACACAAAAACTCACACAAAAATGTCTATAGCAGCAGTATTCAATATAGTCGTAAAGTGTAAGTGGTCCAGATGTCCATCAACAGATGGATGAGTAGTTGAAATGTGGTGTATCCATATGATGGAATGTTTATTCAGCCAAAAAAAAAAAAAAAAGAAGGGAAGTCTGACACATACTCCAGCATGGATGGACTTTGAAGACATTGTGCTAAGTGAAATAAGCCAGTTACAAGAACAAATATGATATGATCCCACTTGTGTGAGGTTCCTAGAACAAGCAGGCTCACAGAGACAGAAAGTGGAGTAGAGGTCACCAGGGGATGGGGAATTAGTGTTTAAGGGGCACAGAGTTTGGGATGATGAAGATGAAAAAGTTCTGGATGGCAATGGTTTCACAACAGTGTACCTAATCCCACTGGACTGTACTCTTGAAAATGGCTACATTGGTAAGTCTTAAGTATATTTTACCAAAATTAAAAAGTCAGGGTTAAAAGAAAAGGAAAGAAGTACTGATACATGCTGCAACACGGACGGACCTTGGAAACTTTATGCTGGAAGAAGCCAGACACAGAGACAACATATGTGATTCCATTTATATGAAATGTCCAGAATAGGAAAATGTAGAGACAGAAAAAGAGATCAGCAGTTTCCAAGGAATAGGGGAAGAAGGAAATGGGAAGCGACTGTAATGGTCAGGGGTTTCTTTTTGGGGAATGAAAACGTTCTGAGATTAGACAGTAGTGATGGTTGCATGACCTTGTGAATATACTAACAAATCAGCTAATTGTACTCTTTAAAATACTGAATTTTAGCTGGGTGCCATGGCACACGCCTGTAATCCCAGCACTTTGGGAGGCTGAGATAGGAGGATCGCAAGTTCAAAGCCAGCCTCAGCAACAGTGAGGCACTAAGCAACTCAGTGAGACCCTGACTCTAAATAAAAAACAAAATAGGCCTGGGGATGTGTCTCAGTGGTCGAGTGCCCCTGAGTTCAATACCCAGTGCCAAAAATAAATAAATAATAAAAAAATAAAATACTGAATTTTATGGCACGTGATTTATACTCAGATTTTAAAAAGACCAAGACTCTTAAAAAAGAATCTCTAACAACATACATGATGATCTTGAACTATTTCCCCTCTAAAGCATCAAGTTTAAGTCCCAGCCACCAGCCCCCTTCCCCCAGGGAGCACCTCTGCCCTGGTCTTTGATGGGACACAGGTGCTTCTCCTGCCTCTTCTTTAGTTATTAGTTACTGAAGTTCATTTTGCTAAAGTCTAATGGAAAGTACTAGTTTTGGATCTTTCCTCTGTTGTTCTAGAAGCCCCAGTGTGAGGGTATTTATTAACTTAAATTTTTAAAAAATCATATACATTTTAAAAAATAGTTTACATAATATAATCTTCTGTAAGAATGCACGCAGGGAGAAGAATTTTGTATCTGGGATAGGATGGAAATGACTTTTTTTCATTGAATAGCCTTTTATACCTTATGGTTGTTTTTTTTTTTGTTTGTTTGTTTGTTTTTCAGTACTGAGGATTGAATCCAGGAGAACTCTATCACCAAGCTTCACCCCTAGCCCTTTTCATTGTGAAACAGGGTCTTGCTAAATTACCCAGGCTGGCTTTGAACTCACAATCCTCCTGCTTCAGCCTCCCAAGTAGCTGGGATTACAGGGGTGTACCACTGTACCCAGCCTATAGCTTATGATCACAAATAATAGTAAAAAAATTCTCAAAATAATAAAATTTGGGGTTGGGGTTGTGGCTTCGCGGTAGAGCACTCGCCTAGCATGTGTGAGGCACTGGGTTCAATCTTCAGCACCATATAAAAACAAATGAATAAAATAAAGGTATTGTGTCCACCAACAACTAAAAAAAATTTTTTTTAAATAATAATAAGCCAGGCGTGGTAGCGCATGCCTGTAATCCCAGCACTTAGGGAGGCTGAGATAGGAGAATCGCTGTTCAAAGCCAGCCTCAGCAACAGCGAGGTGCTAAGCAACTTGGTGAGACGCTGGCTATACATAAAACACAAAATAGGGCTGGGGATGTGGTTCAGAGGTCGAATACCCCTGAGTTCAATCCCCAATACCCCAAACAAAATAATAATAATTAATAATAATAATAATAAAATTTTTTAAAAATATTTTTTTAGTTGTAGATGGACACAATGTCTTTATTTTTTACTGTTTTGTATGTGGTGCTGAGGATCGAACCCAGGGCCTCACGCATGCGAGGCAAGCACTCTACCACTGAGCTACAATCCCAGCCCCTAATAATAAAATTTCACCACAGTAAATCTCTACATTATGTACAATTGCAAGATGTACATAATTAGAATAAGATGTACTCCATGTTTGTATAAATATGTCAAAATATATTCTACTGTCATGTATAACTAAAAAGAAAAAATAAAAAACTACAAGCAAACAAATAAAATTTTACCTTAAAAATGTACTAAAAATTAGCGGGGCATGGTGGCGCAAGCCTGTAATCCCAGCACTTAGTGAGGCTGAGACAGGAGAATCGCGAGTTCAGCAACGGCAAGGCGCTGTCTCTACATAAAACACAAAATAGGGCTGAGGGTGTGGCTCAGTGGTCGAGTGCCCCTGAGTTCAATCTCTAGTACCAAAAAAAAAACAACCTAAAAATAAAGAAATGAAAACATTTCAAAATTTAAAAACCTAGTTGAGTTTTTCTGTTCTATTTGTGTTTTTTAAATTAATTTTGCATTTGTTTCCAACAACTTATGAAGAGACTTATGTAGAATGACCTAGTTTTGCACTGTCATTCGAAATTGATATAATCAGGGCTAATGTTCAGCCAATACCCTTGGCATGGCTGACTAGCTTCTGTCTATTTTGGTTGGTTGGTGGCACTGCCAATTGTTAAATATTTTTAATAATCATTCTGGATAAAACTCAAGGTCTTCAAACTTCTTCTTCTTCTTCTTTTGTACCAGGGATTGAACCCAGGGCCACTTAACCACTGAGCCACATCCCCAGCCCTTTTTCTATTTTATTTAGAGACAAGGTCTCACTGAGTTGCTTAGGGCCTTGATAAATTGCTGAAGCTGGCCTTCAACTTGTGATCCTCTTGCCTCAGCCTCCAGAGCTGCTGGGATTACAGGCATGCACCACCAGGGATGATCTCTATCATTGTACATCCCTAGATACTTACCATGCATTTAATAAGTATTTTGTGAATGAATAAATGACATTCACTTATTTTCTTCTTTTGTTCTACAATAATCTTATTCCTTAAATGCGCTAAATCATGTTATTGGATAGGTACTCCCACAAAATCATGTTATTGGATAGGTACTCCCACAAAAAAAAAAAAAAAAGGAAAAATAAGGATACCAAAATTTAGTACAACTTGGGATTTTCTTTGTAAGGATCAAGTTTTGATTTTAAAGCTTAATCTAGCATTAAAAGTGAAGTCATTTTAAAAAATCTGTGCAGAGATAAGACATAATATGAATCTTATCTGATGGCAGGCAGTCTAGAGGTATTGTGTATTTAGATATCAACTTTCACTTTTGTTCATGTGTGCACATGGTTCTGTCTGATGTTTTGTACAGCAGCAAACAAAGTAAGAGAAACTAAAAAGACCTTTGCCTTACTGTGCCATGCTGCTACTCAATCCCTCAGCTTTCAAATCCTCTCTGCCCTTCAATCCCAGTTAAAAAAGGAAATTGCCTCCCCAATCTGCTGAAAATGCCAACATGGAAGAATTTGCATTTAAAAGCCTCTCAGACTTTCTCTCAGCTTCTGATATGTTGTTAACAAAAATAATGGCAAGGGCTAGGGTTGTAGCTCAGTGGTTGAGCTCTTGCCTTGCATGCGTGGGGCACTGGGTTCAATCCTCAGCACCACATAAATAAGTAAAATAAATAAAATAAAGGTTTAAAAAATAATGGCAATATAAAAAAATTTATATTACTTTGTATACTTTTATATATACTTTGTATACTTTTTCTTTCTTCATCTTTTTTTTGGCCGCACTGGGGAAAACCCAGGAAGCTCCCTGCTACTGAGCAACGTTGCATCCCTAATAAAGTGGATGACATCACTTCATCACTTTTAACTTGCTGGAAGCAACCATAATCAGAGTTAAAGTTAAAAAAGAAATAGGGAACACTGTTTTGCAAATTGCCTGATAAATATAGGATGTAGTTTATTGTTAGAGCACTTGCCTGGCATGCAGGAGGCCCTGGGTTTGAACTCTAGTACCAGGAAAGAAGAAAAAGAGGAAGACAAAAAGAGATAGGATTAACACCTAAGACATACAAGGAGTTCCTGCACATCAATTTTTTAAAAATCCATAAGCAAAGTACAAATACTCCTACAGAATAAGGGCGAGAAATATACAAAAATAAGTGAATAGCCAATAAACACTAAAACTGTGTGCTCTGTTTCATTGCAGTCAGAGAAATGCAAACTAAAACAATGAAATTCCAATTCTCCCTCCCTTGCCTATGTGGCAAAAGTTGAAGAGAAAGTTAATATCCAGTTTAAATAAGGATTCACTGGGGAGCAAGAGGATGCTCCCAAATACAATTCAAGGGAATGGAAAACAGTAAAGACCATTTTCTTTCTTTCTTTTTGGTGGAGGCTTTTTAAAGACAGCTTGATAGGATCTAGTAAATTTTAAATGCATGTATCCTTTGAACCTGGAATTCCACTTTTATTTATCTGTAGTAGAGAAATATTTCTGTAGGATATGAAAAACATGTACCAGAATATTGGAGGAGTTTTTTGGTTTTTGTTTGTTTTTTGGTAAACAGTCTAAATGGTATCAGTAGGGCTGGGGATGTAGCTCAGTGGTAGAGCAGCACTTGCCTAGCGTGCCCAAGGCCAACAGTTCAATCCCTAGAACCACACACAAAAAAAGAACAAGAAAAAAATTGTGGGCTGGGATTGTGGCTCACTGGTGGAACACTCACCTCGCATGTGGGAGGCACTGGGTTGGATCCTCAGCACCACATATAAATAAATGAATAAATAAAAGTCAATCAACAACCAAAAAATATTAAAAAGAAAGAAAGTATCAGTAGTAAATTGAGGGGTGGGATGTGGGGTTAGTAGAAGAGCACTTGCCTCATATACATGAAGTCCTGAGTATGATCCTCAGCTCTGCAAAAAACAAAAAAAAAGGTACACAAAAGAAAAATAACTGAATGGAGCAAAAGAAAAATAAGTGAATCGAGCAAATAGATCTTAGCATATCTGAGATGGGGATTTAAGATAAAGAGAGAGAGACACTGAATCTCACAGGAAATGCCCACAAGCCATTGAGAAGCACAAAGCACAGTTGTAAATCTTGAGCTTGAGCGACATGCCCTTGGCCCATGCCCTTGTAAAATGAAGAAAATGTACAAGCCAAGGAAAACTGGCTGGAAATCCATGTGGCTCCACCCTGCCTCCTCCCCTGTAAATGTTAACACCCCACACCACCAGGCTGCTGCCTGGCCCTCTGGAGATGGCCCACATTCTCCCTTGAGGGCTCACTCCAAAGGCATCTCTCTTTTGAGGCTGCCCCTTCCTCCCTTGAATGCACATATACTTTCCTAAATAAACCTCAGTCTATGAGTGTGCTGAAATTCTTTTTTTAAAAAATATTTTTAGTTGTAGATGGACACAATACCTTTATTTTGTTTATTTATTTTTATGTGGTGTTGAGGATCAAACCCTGTGCCTTGGGCTGGGGTTATGGCGCAGTGGTAGCGTGCTTGCCTAGCACGCTTGAGGCACTGGGTTCGATCCTCAGCACCACATAAAAATAAAATAAAGATATTCTGTTCACCTACAACTAAAAAATAAATATTTAAAAAAAAAACAAAAAAACCCCTGTGCCTCACACATGTGAGGCAAGCATTCCACCACTGATCCACAACCCCCACCCTGCTGAAATTCTTTTCTGTCATATATGCCAAGAATCCCGCTGGTCCAGATTCAAGTTCCCCTTCTGTCTGGGAATTCCTGGGACCCTTTTCAGGAGACTTTTCTTCTCCTGCAACATATCCATCCTGCTGGGAATGAATAAGAAAGCATTGTGCTCTGGAGTTTGTTATCCATCAGGACGTGTATGGGTATTCCATAGTTCTATGGAATGAGCAGACTCTTTTAATCCTTTTTTTTTTTTTGGTGCCAAGGATTGAATCCAGGGGCACTTAATCACTGAGCTATA
Source organism: Geosciurus inauris (assembly GCA_004024805.1). Taxonomy (NCBI): domain Eukaryota; kingdom Metazoa; phylum Chordata; class Mammalia; order Rodentia; family Sciuridae; genus Geosciurus; species Geosciurus inauris. The sequence goes on along the minus strand of PVHX01017049.1, from coordinate 30,892 downwards.
TCCCCCATCCCTTTTTTTTTTTTGGTACTGGATATTGAACTCAGGTGCACTCAACCATTGAGCCACATCCCCAGCCCTATTTTGTGTTTTATGTAGAGAAAGGGTCTCACTGAGTTGCTTAGCGCCTTGCAGTTGCTGAGGCTGGCTTTGAATTCGCGATTCTCCTGCCTCAGCCTCCCAAAGTGCTGGGATTACAGGCTTGCGCTACCGCACCCAGCTATCCCCTTCCCTTTTTATTTTTGAGACATGTCTCCCTAAGTTTTTTAGGACCTCATTAAATTGCTTAGGCTGGCTTTGAACTTGTGATCCTGCTGCCTCAGCCTCACATGTAGCTAGGATTATGGGCATGTGCCACCATACCTGGCTAATTGCTTCTTCATTGAGTGGTGTGTGTGTGTGTGTGTGTGTGTGTGTGTGTGTACATAAAAAGGCACAAATATCAAAGTTTTGAGAGATGGTTACCTCTGGGGAATGAAGTGAGATTTGATGGAGAGACATGGTTATGCATTTTATGTTTGATTTTATCAAATCTGTTCAAAACTTTAAAAACAAGAACATTTTCATACTTTACTTGTGGGGTTGAAGTTTTGATAATAGGACTTGGAAACTCAACCAGAGTAAGATGGTATGACCCCAAACCAAAAAGTAACAAGCCCCCTCTTCACCCGCTACCCTGCCACATTCCTGCCTTTGGGGGTGAGATGGGTAGGAGCCACAGCCAGCAACTCTCTTCACTTCCTCAGTCTGCAGAAAGAATCCTGTAACAGCTGCTCTAAAAATAGCAGGTTCACAGATCCAGCGAGTGGAGGAAGCCCTGTAAAACAGCATCCTTCAAGAGTGAATTGTCGGGGCTGGGATTGTGGCTCAGTGGTAAAGCGCTTGCCTTGCATGCGTGAGGCGCTGGGTTCGATCCTCAGCACCACATAAAAATAAATAAATAAAGATATTGTGTCCATCTACAACTAGAAAAAATTTAAAAAAAAACAACAATAAAAAATGTTTAAAAAAAAAAAGAGTGAATTGTCAAGGGAGGTACCATACAAGAGGTTAGAATGGGAGAATAATGCCTGTTTTCATGTTTTCCGGGGTTTTTATAGGAAGAGTGACGCAAGAAATATGGGTGATCATCAGATTCCTGTCCAGTTAGCTCTGCCATGGGCTGTCTAGTTTTTGGATTATTCCATGCACCTTCTAAATCCCAAACAGATCTTCCCTCTGTTAAGCTTTCTTGAGTCACCTACCCACCTGAATTGGTTGGAGTTCAAGGAGTGCAAATTAGTTTTCTATCAGCTTAAACAAACACAATTAGAAAGGACTATCCCTCCAGGCAAAGAACACCTCTCAAAACCAAATATAAATGACATTCGAACATGGTCATCAGGGAAATAAATGAGGAACCAGTGTAATTATCTTTTTAATCTCTAGAGCAAAGTGTTCAAATTTTTTTAATAGATTTCTTCCGTACACATTTTATAAGCCTAATATTCTCTTATATTCATTTAAAATCACTCCTGAGCCCCTTCTCCAACAAGGGCACTAAGGAAAGCAGAGGAGCAAACCTCAGTCATCCTAATGTTCTTCCCCTTGTAATGTAGAAACATGATAATGTGATGCTTTTTACTCTAATTTTTTGCATGTGTCTTCTTTTTACATCCATTGAACTCACGTACGAATTATCTTTACACCACCCTGGCATTTTATAATAGCTGTCATTCCTACAGTGACTCATATACTATTTTGAAATAATCCTCACAATAGCCCTTCATGTAGCTATAATTATTCTTAATGCATAAATGAGGAAATTTAGGCTGAAATATTTCTAATGAGTATTAGGAGTAATAGAAATTAAGAGTGAGACACCCAGTATTCTCTCACATCAATCAATGCACACTCAAACTGTAAAAGATCTTGGTTTTGAGTCTTAAGAATTGCAATTTATGGTCCATTGACAACTAAAAAATATTTTTTTAAAAAAAGGGCTGGGATGTGGCTCAGTGGTAGAGCGCTTGCCTAGCATACATGAGGCACTGGGTTCGATTCTCAGCACTACATATAAATAAATAAAATAAAGGTCCATTGACAACTAAAAAACATTTAAAAAAAAGAATTTCAATTTAGGAGACATGGGTTCATATAGCTCTGAATCAGTGTTCTGAAGGAGGTAGAGAAGTGGGAGCTGATGTGGATGAAAAACTCTTGAATCATTACAAAGTAATTACAATTATTTAAAGAGTGTTAGTACAAAAGGACTGGGCCAGACACAAATTTCACGGATCATCTCAGCTTTTTATTCAGGAACAGGATTATACCTCCAATGGACCCACTTTCCTGGTGGAAAATGAGCCACAGGCCAAAGGAGTTTGGGCTTATATAGGTTATACTGAGAGGTGTCAGTTTGGGCAAGCTTAGGAATTTGGGTTTGGGGGTTGGGAGTCAGTGGCCAGCACCTAAAGAGGATTTATCTTGGAAGAGATTAGTGTTTCTTAGAGACTATCATTCTAGGTTTGATGAAACACTTTCTCCCCACCAGTGGCCAGCATCTGAAAAGGATTTATCTTGAAAGAGATGAAAGCTATCAATGTATGGCTTTCTTTTTCACTTCCTTTTCCCTGGCCATACTGACTTGGGGTTTTTTATTTTCCATATCTAACAAAGAGCAACTCCTATTGAGCTGGTCGTGGTGTGAGTCTGCAGTCCCAGGTACTCCAGAGACAAGAGGTGGGAGAATCACTTGAGGCCAACATAGTGAGACCCCCCATCTCACAAAACAAAGAGGAACACTTATTAAAATTGAAAAAGCATGCAAGGGCTGGAGAGGCATACCCAAGGTGATGTTCCCCAGCCTGTGTCCAATACCCCAGTAAAGACAAATTCACACACACACACACACACACACACACACACACACACACACGATGTAAGGGCTATTTGACAGAAGCTGTGACTGGTAGAATGTAAAGGACATGGGGGCTCAGTGATGCATGCTTATAATCCCAACCTTGCGGGAGCCGGCAGCAGCCTCAGCAATTAAGAAAGATCCTATCTCAAAATAAAAAAATAAATAAGTAGAAGAATTTAAAGGGCTGGAGAATGTAGATCAGTGGTAAAGTGCCCCTAGGTCAAATCCGCAGTATTAAAAAATAAAGAAAGTAGTATATAAACCAGATGGAAATGTTTATAAAACAAGAGCCCAATGACATCTTGCTATGCAGCTAGAATTTCTGGGCACAATGTTTTTTGTTTTGTTTTATTTTGTTTTTGGTACTGGGAATTGAAACCAGGGACACTCGACCACTGAGCCACATCCCCAGCTCTATTTTGTGTTTTATGTAGAGACAGGGTCTCACTGAGTTGCTTAGCGCCTCGCCCTTGCTGAGGCTGGCTTTGAACCCGGGATTCTCCTGTCTCAGCCTCCCAAAGTGCTGGGATTACAGGCATGTGCCACTGCGCCCAGCTTAGTGCCTCGCTTTTGCTGATGCTGGCTTTGAACTTGTGATCCTCCTGCCTCAGCCTCCTGAGCCACTGGATTATAGGCGTGCACCACTGTGCCTGGCCTGGGCACAATGTTTTGCTACCAAAAGTTGAGGTGCCCACAGTTGACATTCCTAGATGGTAGCTTCAGACATGTAGAGGTCCTGTCCTATTAACGGTCCTGATTCCCTTCTGGAAAGTTCTTAAATTTTGAAAAGCTTTTTATTGTGATTTTCCTTTATTTTCCCACTCCAGAGCCCCCTTCACTCACCTCCAAGCCCACCATCATGTCATGCTCTCTCATGTGTACAGTTTGTTTAGCTGGACACTTTTTGTCAGGCATTTTGAGTTATTACTGATTTCTTGCTGTGATAATAATGATCTTATGAAGTATTTTTTTGTAATCCTGACCATCCTAGGTCCTCACATAGCTCAGTCTCTATAGAGTCACAAAGTGTTGCCCAAAAGTAGCTTAAAAAACTAGTTACTGAACTGGGAACAGTGGCGCACGCCTGTAGTCCCAGCACCTTGGGAGGCTGAGACAGGAGGATCGCAAGTTCAAAGCCAGCCTCAGGAATGGCAAGGCGCTAAGCAACTAAGTGAGACCCTGTCTCTACATAAAACACAAAATAGGGCTGGGGATGTGGTTCAGTGGTCGAGTGCCCCTGAGTTCAATCCCCGGTACCAAAAAAAAACAAAAAAAAACCAAATGAGTTCCTGTCTTCATTTTGCCTCTCAAAGAAAAAGCAGAGGAGGTCCAGTTCAAAACTCATGACAAGCCAGGCGCGGTGGCGCAAGCCTGTAATCCCAGCACTTAGGGAGGCTGAGACAGGAGAATCGCAAGTTCAAAGCCAGCCTCAGCAATGGCGAGGTGCTAAGCAACTCAGTGAGACCCTATCTCTACATAAACACAAAAATAGGGCTGGGGATGTGGCTCAGTGGTCGAGTGCCCCTGAATTCAATCTCCAGTACCAAAAAAA
>PVHX01017049.1:0-26341 GCA_004024805.1 Geosciurus inauris | reverse complement strand
TCCTTGGCCCCAGCCATTCTGGTCTGGTATCTCTCCATTTATTCCTCTGAGAATCCATCCCAAAAGAACTGGAAAGAAGTCCCCCTTGGTGTGTGCAGAAACAGGGATGGCAGAGATCAGGGAACACACACACATGAATCAGTTTCATTCCTGTAGTATTTGTAGTGAGGCTCTCGTTTTTTCATTTTATTCAAGGTTTTTTTTTCTCCCCATCTTTGAATTGTAATCTCCAAAGTGAGACTCATGGGTCACTGAATAGATTTATACTAGCAAATGGTTTTAATCAAGAAGTATTCCTACCAATTATAAAATAAATCATATGACTATAATGAAGTTGATTTGTCATGAGCCTTGGAAAAAAAAAATAAACATTTGCCTTATATGCCCTTTTAGGTAGGTGGTATATTATATGATTACAACTCAAAGTCATTATCAATGTCAGATTAAAGATAACTGTAGTAGGGTTGTAGTTATAGCTCAGTTAGAGCTGCTTGCCTAGCCCATGTGAGGCTCTGGGTTTCATCCTTAGCACCGCATAAAAACAAATAAATCAAAGTCATTGTGTCCATATACAACTAAAAGTATTTTTTAAATGATAACTACTAAATATCTACATGTGAAATATAATGATATACAAAAATGCAAGGGCTGGGGCTGTGGCTCAGTGGTAGAGCGCTTGCCTAGCATGCGTGAGGCACTGGGTTCGATCCTCAGCACCGCATATAAATAATAAATGAATAAAATAAAGATCCATCAACAACTAAAAAATATTAAAAAAAAACAAAAACAAAAAAACAAAAATGCAACTAGCCCAACTTCCTGATTTTCTCTTCTGCAGTGGGCTAGGAAGGAAAAGAGAGGTTCAGGCTTTCGGTGAAGTGGCCCCTCAGCTAGTGGGCGCTCTTCCCTTAGAGCCTTTCTTTCGGTTTTCAATAATTCCCACATTCTCATCTTTGGTCCCTCGCTGTCTTGGGACTGCTCTAGGGTAATCTCTGGATTCTTTGGTTTTTATTCCCCTCTGCTACTCTTTGTTCCAGGCCCTGCCTGATCCACCTTTCCTCTCTAATCATATCAGTTAGTTCACACATTAGTGAGAATTTAGCCCAAAGTACTCCACTCACCGGGCTCCTTGTCTGGTATACCTTATCGCCACTTGTGATTGCAGGAGTTAGTTTCTGGTCCTGCAATTTTAAGCACTGATGAGCTAATGTAGGAATTATTTGGAGGGAGAGAAGCTGCCCAGGCACCTTTCCTTGCAACTGTATTTTATAAGTATATATTTTTTCAGCTTATGCACATGGCCAGCTCCTGATTTACTGTCCTTCTGTAACTCAAGGACTGAGGTCATGCACGTGCTCACACATAAATGTGGGAAAGAACAGGAAAGGGGCGAACTTGGAATTGATAGAATTGGGACAGAAATACACAATATACATGAGAAATAAATGACTAAGCTCACCTTCTGTGCCATTCTCATCTCTTCCTCATAATCAAGCTCTACTACCAGACCAAATCAGGAGCTTTCCTTGTGCATTTTGTTTTTCCAGTTTGACAAATGGACAGACTCTCAACGGAGAAGAATCCTCACAGGTCTGTTGGAGCGCTGCTCGCTGTCACAGCAAAAGTTCTGCTGTCGAAAGCTTCAGGAAAAAATTCCAGCAGAAGCCCTGGACTTCACTACCAAGCTTCCTAGGGTGTTATCCATATACATCTTTTCTTTCCTTGACCCCCGGAGCCTTTGTCGTTGTGCACAGGTAAAGGCAAAAAAAAAAAAAAAAAAAAAAGTATGGCATTTTCTTTTTTTTTTTTTTTTTTTTTTAAATTTTTTTTAGTTGTTAATGAACCTTTATTTTATTTATTTGTATGTGGTGCTGAGAATCGAACCCAGTGCCTCGCACATGCCAGGCAAGCGCTCTGCCACTGAGCCACTGCTCCAGCCCATGTATGGTATTTTCTAACGACAGCTTTGGGATGCTCTAAAACTAGAATACTTAAGGATGAAACCCACATGTATACACATGCATAAAACCAAACCACAAGCCCAGTGTGGTGGCACATGCCTGTAAGCTCAGCCACTTGGGAGGCTGGGGCAGGAGAATCACAAGTTCAAGGCTAGCATCAGCAACTTAGCAAGGCTAGAGATGAGGCTCAGTGGTTAAGTGCCCCTGGGTTCAATCCCTGGTACCAAGAGAAAAAAAACAAAAACAAGCAACAGATTCTTAGTCTTTATAGTTCGCATGATCCTCTGCCTTCTTTGAGTCTAACTCTGTGTTTAGTACTCAAAATGGGGAACAAAGTATAAGTTACCATTAGTGTCCACAAAAAAAGTATCAGCTAGTTGGGGAGATAACTTGCACATGTAAGAAATAGTCTCTCAACAGGAAAGTCTTTTATTGTACAGCATACAACTATAATAAAATCCTAAATTGTGTAGTGAAGGCCACGCATGAATAGAAAAGCTCAAAATAAGGTGCTCATGAGATACAGACAAAAGAGTATGAGACTGCCAGGCAAGGTGGCACACTGCCTGTAATCCCAGTGGCTCAAGAGACTGAGACAGGAGAATTGGGAATTCAAAGCCAGCCTCAGCAACTTAGCAAGGCTCTAAGCAACTTAATGAGACCATGACTCTAAATAAAATATAAAAAGGGCTGAGGATGTGGCTCAGTGGTTGAGTGCCCCCCAGGTTCAATCCTCAGTACCAAAAAGAAAAAAAAAAAAAAGAGTATAAGACTAAAAGAAGCTGGGCGCGGTGGCGCAAGCCTGTAATCCCAGCACTTAGGGAGGCTGAGACAGGAGAATCGCGAGTTCAAAGCCAGCCTCAGCAACGGCAAGGTGCTAAGCAACTCAGTGAGACCCTGTCTCTACATAAAACACAAAATAGGGCTGGGATGTGGCTCAGTGGTCGAGTGCCCCTGAGTTCAATCCCCGGTACCAAAAAATAAAATAAAATAAAAGAGACCCGGGTGGGCAGGTGTGCTCACAAGAGGCCTTGGTAAAGGAGCTGGCCATTAATGTCTTGCAGGTAACTCCATAGTGTATTAAAGCAAAGTTGAATTATTTAAGATATAAAATGGATAGTTAGTTGTTGAGCCTTTTCATAGAGTTTAGTAAAACCAGAAAGTATCTACTACTATACATTTATAGATGTGTAATATGTTAACTTTAGTCCTTAAAATGAAGAAAACAAATGCAGCAAGAAAGATGCATTATTCAATATATGGTGTTGAGATGCTTGGGTAGGATCTAGAAAACAAATGCCAATAGAATAAAAGATTTATATGACACCAAAGGAAATCATTCAGGTACTCAGAGAAAAAACCAAGAAGGAGGACTTCGTGAGTATAGGCCTTAGGGAAAATGTATACTTCACAGTCTTGCTTTATGCATTTTATGTTGTGAACAAGATTGGAAAAAGCAAGATTTTAATTATGGCTATTAAATGTCCTTGGAAAAGAACATCATAAATAAATCCAAATAGTAAGCAGGGAAAAAATATAGTGCAAACAAAGCTAATTTATTTTTTAAAGAATTTCTACCAATTGCTGGGTGTGGTAGCACACACCTGTAATCCCAGCTGAGGCCGGAAGCTGAGGCAGGAGGATGACAAGTTCCAGACCAGAGTGAGCAACTTAGTAAGACCCTATCTCTAAACAAAACACAAAATAGGGCTGGGGATGTGGCTTAGGGGTCGAGTGCCCCTGAATTCAATCTCTAGTTTCATTAAAAAAAAAAAAAAAAAAGTAACAACCCAGCAGAAGAAAAATGAGCAAAAAAAAGAACAAGTAGTTCACAGCAAAAGAAATGCACCAGAAGAGGAAGGGGATGGAGAGGGAGGGAAGAGAGGAGGGCTGGGGCAGTGCAGGGAATGAAGTCTACACTATGTCTATGTGCAGATCTACCTCAAATCAGGTGTGTGTGTGTGTGTGTGTGTGTGTGTGTGTGTGTGTGTGTGATGCACTAATTAAAATAATGACAACAATACTAGAAGGGAGATCAGTAAAGTAAGTGGGGAAGAAGGAGAGGAGGGAAAAGGAAAAGGGAAAGGAAAGGTACCAGGGAATGAGACTGACAAATTATGTACTGTGCCTATACAGATAGGGCACAATGATTCCCACTATGATGCGTAATTATAACGCAACAATTAAAAATGAGGAAAACTCTCCTACCAAAAAAAGAAAGAAAGGCAGATGTCTCTGCTGTATGTGGAATGCCGGGCCTCATTATGCAATCCATTTTCATCACCCAGGTTGGCTGAGTTGTATTTTTTTAATAATATTCCATACTGGTAAGGGTGTGGGAAAACGAGTGTTTCATATATTGTTGGTAGATACAGTGGTGCGCTCTCCAGTGGTAAGGGGAGAGCAACCTGCTAGGATTATGCTTTTAAATTAAAAATGCCTTTGATCCTACCAGTTTCACTTCCTGGAATTTGTCTGATGGGTGTACTTCAACATGTGTTAAAATTATTTCTGTTTAAGAATGTTGTGACATTGTTTGTCATAGCAAAAGGCTGGAAACAACAGAAAGGTCCACCAGTGGGGGCCCTGGGTAAATAAGTTGCAAAAGAAGCAAAGATGTTAAGTTCTGCCATTTTGGAAAGAAAAAGAATAGATATCTGTTAATATATGCCTGAACTATTTCTACGGTGACATACAACAACTGTGTATGGTGAGTAAATCCAGAGCTGGAATGAGTGGCTGGAGGACAGGGATGAGTGAGGCACTGACTTTTTATTCTCTGCCCCTTTTTATCTTTGGGTTTGGTATCACTGTACACACATTGCCTATTCCAAAAATGAAATAATTTTTTAAAGAGCACAGCAATCTTTTTATTTTTTTGGTACTGGAAATTGAACCCAGGGCACTCTTTACCACCAGCTCTTTTTATTTATTTTTGACACCGGGTCTCACTAAGTTGCTTAGAGCCTCACTAAGTTGCTCAGGCTGGCCTCCTGTTTACTATCCTCTTGCCTCAGCCTCCTGAGTTGCTGGGATTACAGGTGTGTACCACCATGCCCTGCTCAAGCATAGCAATCTAAATGTCTAAGAACAGAGGATATCATACAGCCACATGATGAACTATTATGCAGCATCAGAAAATATGTCACGGGGGCTGAGGCTATAGCTCAGTGGTAGAGCGCTCGCCTCGCATGCGTGAGTCACTGGGTTCGATCCTCAGCACCACATAAAAATAAATCAATAAAATAAAGGTATTAGCATCCATCTACAACTAAAAAAATATTAAAAAAAAATGTCACGGAAGAACAGGGATACTGTGATATTTAAAATAAAGAAAGCACTGGGCGCAGTGGCGCATGCCTGTAATCCCAGCACTTTGGGAGGCTGACACAGGAGAATCATGAGTTCTCAGCAACGGCGAGGCACTAAGCAACTCAGTGAGACCTTGTCTCTAAATAAAACACAAAATAGGGCTGGGGATGTGGCTCAGTGGTCAAGTACTCCTGAGTTCAATCCCTGGTACCAAAAGTAATAATAATAATAGCAATTTGTATACAGAGAGTTTACCAGTTTTATCCAACGTGCCTCAAAAAAAGACTGAAAAGAAAAGAACTCTACTAGGTTGTTAATGATCCTCTCTGACCGATGGCATTATAGGTATTGCTTTTCCTTAAGCTTCTCAGAATTTCCCAAAATGAGAGTATAATCATTGGAGGGAAATTGTATTTGGATTAGTTAATTCTATTGTGTGTATGCACTATATGTCTATCTTGCAAGATCTCAGTGTATTTTATTCCTACTACTGACACAGAACATTGTCCTTCAGCTAGGTTTAAAGTAAAAGATAGTCATTGCACCAAAATGAGCTTTGAGCTGTTTTAAAAAGATGGGGGTGGGCTCCGTGATGGAGAGATGGGTCCTGATAGTTTTGAAAGTTTCTACCTTTGACTCTCCTCATTTCTTTTACCTTTGGGTGGTCGGGGGAAGAAAGAAAGAAAAGAGAAAGTGAGAAACAAACAAAAACAACTTGGGGGCTGGGGCTATGGCTCAGTGGTAGAGCACTTGCCTCACATGTGTGAGACACTGGGTTCGATCCTCAGCACCACGTAAAAATAAATATATAAAATAAAGATATTGCATCCATCTACAACTAAAAAAAAATTAAAAAAAAAAACTTGGAAACAAAAAATAACTCCAGTACCCAGGTCAAAACAAGATCTAAGGAAAGGAGTAGTAATGGAGAGCTTCTCTCCCCATTCCCACCCTGCAAACTGTCTTTCCATTGAATTCCAAGTTAATTTGCCACATGAAGATTTAGGTGAGCTACATTCCCAGTCCTTTTTTTTTCTTTTTCCTTTTTTTCCCTTTCCCAGAAGGGATCTTGCTAAGTTACTGAGGGTCTCACTAAGTTGCAGAAGCTGAGATCCTTTTGTTTCAGCCTCCAAAGCTGCTGAGATTACAGGCTTGAGCCATTGCACCTGGCCCTTCATATAACCATTGTTAGGAGCTTCAGGAACCATTAGGAAGCTTCAAAGTCTACTTGAGCCTCAGTTTCCTCATTTGCCATGAGAGTAGTAATTGTACTTACCTCCCTAGTAAGTACAAGTGGACTCCATTGCCATGGAGATGGTTAATAGTGCCCAGTAAGTACAAGTGGACTCTGATTTTAAGTCTGAATTAGCTTTTAAAGTAATCCTCCTGCCTCGACAGAAAGTACTCTAGGTAGGAGGTAACTATTTAAACTGTGATCTGGAGGAAAATGACAAGAAAAGTTATCTCGGGTCTAGAATACAGAAGAGCGCAAAAGCCGGAGGAATCGGGAGCGTAAATGAGCAGGCTGGTTGTTTTTGTTCCTAATTGTCATTGTTTTTCCAGGTGAGCTGGCACTGGAAGAACTTAGCTGAGCTGGACCAGCTCTGGATGCTCAAATGCTTACGGTTCAACTGGTACATCAATTTCTCCCCAACTCCCTTTGAGCAGGGTATATGGAAGAAGCACTATATTCAAATGGTGAAAGAACTTCATGTTACCAAGCCCAGGGTAAGCTTGAGATGAAGAGCTGCAAACTTTTTCCGTGTGTGTGTGTGTGTGTGTGTGTGTGTGTGTGTGTGTGTGCGCGCGCGCGCTTGCGCTTGCACGCGCATGCTGGGGATTGAACCCAGGGGCACTTTACCACTGAGCCACATCCCCAGCCCTTTTTATTTTTATTTTGACATAGGGTCTCACTAAGTTGCTTAGGATTTCTAAATTCCTGAGGCTGGCTCCCGCCTCAGCCTCCAGAGTTGCTGGGATTACAGTGTCTCAGGCTTCTCGCACCGGGTGGCTGGGTCTTTCGGCAGGAAGCAGTGTTTAATAGTGGTGGCAGTGGCCCCGCAGATTTGCATCCAAAGGCTGAGCCCTGAGAGCAACAAGGTGTTGCCTTATAGACATAAAGTTAGTCCCCTGCTTAATGTTAGCCCCTTTGTCTCCCGCATCTGGTAACATACATTCGGATTGGGTATCCTATACTACAGAGCGCTACAGAGTTGCAACAGTTGGGTTGCATCCCCACATAGACACTGACTGTGCCATGTTACCTTCCCTTTGCTTTGGAAGGGCTCTTACTACCTATATCAGGTATGCGCCACCATGCCCAGCTCCCCATATTTTTATTGGTGCATTATAATTACACATTATGGTGGGATTCATTGTTACATATTTGCACATGTACACAATATAACAACATAAATAACAACATAATTTGGCCAGTGTCATCCTCCAGTACCTCCCCTTTCCCTTTCCTCCACCAACTACTCTCCCTTCAGTTTTCATGAGACACTCCCTGCATCAAAAAACAGTAATTTATAAGCCATCAGCTATAATGAATTCTATAATTAAGAATAAATTATCAGACTTTAAACTGGAAAATGTTATAGTTCAAAGGAAATACACTATGAGTTCAAAATTCTCTTTTTCTGAGGTTTGATAGCCCTTTTTAAGATATCCATGTTCCAGTGGCACATACCTATAATCCCAGTGTCTCAGGAGGCTGAGGCAGGGGGATAGGAAGTTCAAGAGCAGCCTCAGCAACTTAGCAAGGCCCTAAGAAACTTAGTGAGACCCTGTCTCAATATAAAAAATATAAAAAGGGCTGGGGATGTGGCTCAGTGGTAAAGTGACCCTGGGTTCAATCCCCAGTACCAAAAAAAAACATAGCCACATTAGTTGAAAGCCCTCCTATGATACCCTCAAACTACAATTGCACCCAACAGATCAGGACCATGGAGCTTCTCCCTGTCCCTTCTTTCTCTCTGACTCAGATGTCAGACGATTCTAACATGAACATCCTGTGAGTATTAGGCATATTTATTACATATGGGTCATCATATTTCAAGTATTCAAATTTTGTGTGAATCTTCAAGGTGAGCTGAAGTGTTTTTTTTTTCTTTTAATTTTTATGTTTTTGTTGTGTCAGAGATCTAAGCCAGGGCCTCATACTTGCTAGGCAAGAACTCTACTACTGACCTACACCCCCAGCCCTGAAGTTTATTTGGTATCATTTATAACAGCAAGTTTTCTAATAAAGTGGTCATTAGGGAAGGGCATAATGGGCCTACTGAAGTTGTCTTTAATCTAGAAAATAAGCAATGTAGTTTCTGGATTTCATAATCAAAAAGTAAGTAAGGCAAGAATAATTTTTTTTAGTGGTTTTCAATGCATTATCACCAATGTTTATATTCACTCCTATAGTCACAGCTAATTATAATTTATGTGAAATTTTTATGTGCCTTTGTTTATGGCAGTATCTATGAACATGCAGTGTTGTGCATTGTTTTGTGAAAGAGATGAGTTCTTTTTTTTTTTTTTTTTTGTACTGGGGATTGAACTCAGGGGTACTCAACCACTGAGCCAAATCCTCAGCCCTAGTTTTGTGTTTTATGTAGAGACAGGGTCTCACTGAGTTGCTTAGTGCCTTGCCGTTGCTGAGGCTGGCTTTGAACTCGTGATTCTCCTGTGTCAGCCTCCCAAAGTGCTGGGATTACAGGCGTTCGCCACCACGCCTGGCTGAGGCGAGTTCTTGAGAATTATATGTAAATTACTTTTTTTAAATGATTTTTAAACCACAGAGATATTGCAGTCTGTAAAAAACGATAAAATAAAAGAGCTGTAGTGAATCTTTTTACAACTGAAGAATCTTGCCAGGAGCAGTGGTGTACACCTATAATCCCAGCAACTCAGAAGACTGAGGCAGGAGGATCATAAGTTCAAGGCCAGCCTCAGCAAATTAGTGAGACCCTGTCTCAAAATGAAAAATATACTGAGTGTGGTGGTGCACCCAGTGGCTTGGGAGGCTGAGGCAGAAGGATTCTAAATTCAAAGCCAGCCTCAGCAAAAGCGAGGCACACGTGGTGCGGTGGTGCACGCCTATAATCCCAGCACTTTGAGAGGCTGACACAGGAGAATCGCGAGTTCAAAGCCAGCCTCAGCAATGGCGAGGTGCTAAGCAACTCAGTGAGACCCTGTCTCTACATAAAACACAAAATAGGGCTGGAGATGTGGCTCAGTGGTCGAGTGCCCCTGAGTCAATCCCTGGTACCCACCCCCCAAAATAATTACCATACCCATGGTTCCTTTCTTCATCAGGCTTTCTGAAATCCTCCATTAAGGAGCGAGGAATGGCATTCAATAGCGGAACTCAGGCTGCTCTGTGAGAGGGAAAAGAAAAGTGATTAACCAACGAGTAGAGTGAAAAGGAGTTTTGAGTCTTACATGTAAAACGGATACAGTTTTATCTTCAGAAATAACTCCACAAAGCCGGGCGCGGTGGCTCAAGCCTGTAATCCCAGCACTTTGGGAGGCTGAGACAGGAGAATCGCGAGTTCAAAGCCGGCCTCAGCAACGGCGAGGTGCTAAGCAACTCAGTGAGACCCTGTCTCTACATAAAACACAAAATAGGGCTGGGGATGTGGCTCAGTGGTCGAGTGCCCCTGAGTTCAATCCCCAGTACCAAAAAAAAAAAAAAGAAAGAAAGAACTCCACAAGATATTTATGCATAACTATGCTGCAAAATAATGAATAGCTTGGGTGCAAGAAAATTGCCACCTCTCTGCTTGGTATCGCATTTCTGCAGGGAATGCTTTGTTCTATGAAACTTAAATTTTTCTGTTAAAGAAATAGTGCTAAATCAGAAAGACCAGGGGACGTTCAGAAAATCAACTAATTAACTTAGATCGTACAATTAAAGAAATAGACCTGGGGCTGGGGTTATGGCGCAGTGGTAGCATGCTCGCCTAGCACGCACGAGGCACTGGGTTCGATTCTCAGCACCACATAAAAATAAAATAAAGATATTCTGTCCACCTACAACTAAAAAATAAATATTAAAAAAAAAAAGAAATAGACCTAAGGCTGAAAGAAGTTCTAAAGCTAATAAGATCATCTATGAAGTTAATTCCCAGCACTGTACTTGTATAATTTGTGTAATTCCCTGCTTCAGTCCTGAACATGGCAGCTTTGTGTGCTCCAGTAGAGCTTTTGAAAGCAGGTTAGGATCATGTGGGCATGGTTAATAATCATTTCACCAACCTTAAAATGAGAAGACTAAACTAGAATGATCTTTAAAACTGTCTGTGAGACTACCTGTGCTAGAAAACTTAATTTCCCAAAGAGTAAATCAAACCCAAAGTAAATGCAAGGAAAAGATGATAAAGAACTGGAATGAATGAAATTGAAAACAGACAATAGAGAAAAATCAATGAAATCCAAGCTCAGCTGGGCACGGTGGCGCACGCCTATAATCCCAGCACTTTGGGAGGCTGAGACAGGAGAATCACGAGTTCAAAGCCAGCCTCAGCAACAGCGAGGCGCTAAGCAACTCAGTGAGACCCTGTCTCTACATAAAACACAAAATAGGGCTGGAGATGTGGCTCAGTGGTTGAGTGCCCCTGAGTTCAATTCTCCATACCAAAAAAAAAAAGGAGGGCTGGGATTGTAGCTCAGTGGTAAAGTGCCTGCTTTGCATGCACAAGGCACTGGGTTCAATCCTCAGTACCACATAAAAATAAATAAAGGTATTGTGTCTATCTACAACTAAAAAAATATTTAAAAAAAAAGAAATCAAAGCTGGTTCTCAAAAACATAAATGGAATTGATAAGTTTCTAGCTAGACTAATTAAGAAAAAAGAGAAAACACAAATTACTAATATCAGGAATGAAAGACAGAGCACCATGACAGGTCCTACAAACATTAAAAGTATAACAAGAGATTATTTTAAAAACCTTCAGGTCGCTAAATCTAACAACCTAGATGAACCAGGAAGAAATCCTTGGAAAATGCATGTGACTCTGACTCAATAAGTAATAGAAAACATGAATAAATCTATATTGATTTAAGATTGAATTCATAATTGTAAAACTTTCCACAAAACTCCAGACCAGATAATTTCACTAGTTAATTGTCTCACACATTTAAGAAACGAGACCAATTCAGTGTAGCTTTTTTCAGAAAACAGAGGAAGAGGGAACACATTCAACCCTTGCACCAAAACCAAAAACTACAAGAAAAAGAGAAGTGCAGAATAATAGCCCCCCTGAACATATACACCAAAACCCTTTAAAGGTATTAACAAATTAAATGCAGGCCTCACAAAAAGGAAAACACATGAAAGTCAAATGGGATGTGTCCATAGAAAGTCAGGTTTCCTAACAAAGAAAAAAATGAGCAGTGCAATTCACAGAATAAAAACAATCATTTTAATGAATATATGCAAACAAAATCATTTAATAAAACTCAACATCCATTTATCATGAAAAAAGGTTCTCAAAAAGACTTCATCCATCAATAAATGGGATGGTGTCAAACTCAAAAGCTTCTTCACCAACAAAGGAAGCTATCAAGAACGTGAACAGAACGCCTACAGAACAGGAGAAAATCTTTGTCCCCTGCACCTCAGATAGAGCATTAATCTCCAGGACATATAAAGAACTCAAAAAATTTAACAAACACAATAAAATAAAATAAAATATTCCAATCAATAAATGGGCAAAGGAACTGAACAGGCACTTCACAGAAGAAGAAGTATGAATAGTCAACAAATATATGAAAAGATGTTCAACATCTCTAGCAATTAGAGAAATGCAGATTAAAACTGCACTGAGATTCCATCTCACTTCAGTCAGAATGGCAATTATCAAGAATACAAGTAACAATAAATGTTTGTGAGGATATGAGGGAAAAGGTACACTCATATATTGCTGGTGGGACTGAATATTGGTGCAACCACTATGGAAATCAGTATGGAGATTCCTTAGAAAACTTGGAAAAGAACCACCATCTCACCCAGTTATCCCATTCCTTGTATATACCCAAAGGACTTAAAATCAGCATAGTGACCTAGCTACATCAATGTTTATAGCAGCTCAGTTCACAATAACTAAGCAATGGAATCAACCTAGGTGTGCTTCTACAGATTAATGAATAAAGAAACGAGACCAATTTGGGACTGGGATTGTAGCTCAGTACTGGAGTGCTTACCGAGCATGTATCAAGCACTGTGTTCAATCCTCAGCACCACATAAAAATAAATAAATAAAGGTATTGCATCCAACTAAAAAAATTTTATACATACATATATATGAAAATGTAGTGTATATACACCATTGAATATTACTCAGCCATAAAGAAGAATGAAATTATGTCATTTGCAGGTAAATGGATGGAACTGGAGACTATCATGCTAAGTGAAATAAGCCAATCCCCAAAAACCGAAAGCCAAATGCTCTCTCTGGTATGCAGATGCTAATAAGTGGGGAGGGAAGAGTAGAAGTTCACTGTATTAGACAAAGGAGAATGAAGGGAAGGAAGAGGGGATGGGAACAGGAAAGACAGTAGAGTGAATCAAACATCATTTTCTTGTGTTCATATATGAATACACGACCAGGGAAACTCCTCATCATGAGGAAGATGATGCACAAGAATGGGAAGTTACATTCCATGTATGTACAATATGTCAAAATACACTCTGCTGTCATGTATGTCTAAACCAAATAAAAAGAACTGAAAAACACAATAAATAAATAAAAGCACCAACATTGGGGGGGGGGGGCAAAAGACTTCATCCTGAGGAACCTGGGAATGTATGTAGCTCAGTGGTAGTGAGCACTTGTCCTGGGTCCAATCCCCAATACCAGAAAAAATGAATAAGAAAGAAAGAAAGAGAGAGAGACTTCAATAGATGTGAACAAAAATTTGGTTTACTTCAGGGGCCGGGGCTATAACTCAGCGGTAGAGCGCTTGCTTAGCATGCGTGAGGCACTGGGTTCAATCCTCAGCACCACATAAAAATAAATAAAGGCATTGTGTCTGTCTACAACTAAATATACATACATATGTACATATGTATATGTATATATATTAAAAAACTTGGTTTACTTCATACAGAAAAATTGTCACATATTATTACTGTTTCATTAAAGTGTCAAGCATTTTGTACTTTTCCAAATGAATGATTTTATATGTAATTATTAGCATTTATACTTGGATATTTTACCCTGAAGTAGTTTTTTTTTAAAACAATGTTTTTGACTGCTTTTTTTTTAAATTTTTTTTTTCAGTTATAGATGGACACAATGTCTTTATTTTGTTGTTTTGTATGTGGTGCTGAGGATCGAACCCAGGGCCTCAGGCATGCGAGGCAAGTGCTGTACGGCTGAGCTACAATCCCAGCCCCTGAAGTAGTTTTTTAGTACCATGTTAATAAAAAAAAATTAGTACCATGTTAATAAATAAAAATTATTTACTTCCAACAGCATTAAACTAGATCTCCTCCAGCAAAAAGAGATGAGTTTATTTCAAAATAAGCTCAGAGAAATGAATGTCCATTCTAAATGAGACTTGCACAAAATATTGAATACTAAACCGATAATGAGCTATCAATTATATAAAAATAACATGTCTTTTTAATTTGCTACAAAGCTGTAATCATTTATTCATGAGCAAATATTTATTAAACACTATTATGTGGTAGGTGCTAAGAGTACAAATATCCTAATCGTGTTTTCACAGATCCTGGTCTAGTAGCCCAGGTCATACACAAATAAACAAATCAGTTACAACACTGAGTACTGAGTATTGTTCTGTCATGGAGTATTGTTCTGTCATGTAGACTAAGAACAGTTAAAACAATGAGAAGTCAATTGATTATGCTTAGGGGGACTGGGGAACTTCTTTGTGTGTGCATGTGTGTGTACATGTGTGGGGATTGAAGCCAGGCCCTTGAGCATGCTAAGCAGGGCTCTACCATTGAGCCACATCCCTAGTCCCAAATGGAGAATTTCTCGATGTTCACAAACAAGTGAAAAATAGGCAATTTTCCAAGCAAAGCTTCCCTAATCTCTTAATGAAGAAAAATTAAGCTCTTAGTGGCTTCCCGACATACCAGTACCACTTCCCTTAGGCTGCAACCACATAAAACCCTTATGGATTTCATGCACAGAAGACAGACTTTCAATTCTGGAAATTAAGCAGAAGGGTCCTTTGGGAGTAGTTGAGGTTTGGGTGATTGATAAGATCTGTAAGATCTATAGTCTGCTCCTGTACAACTTGACATTGTCTCTGTTGCAGGAGAGGTCTTTGGGGCTGGAGCACCTTTTTTTATCTCTGTCTCTCTCTTTCTTTTCTTTTTTTTTTTTTTTCTCTCTCTTGTGGTGCTGGAAGTTGACCACAGGAACTTTCTCTTGCTAGGCAAGTGTTCTGCTACATTCCAGCCCTAACCCCCAACACACCTTTTATCTTTCTTTCCTTTTATAAATTTTTATCTTGAGACAGGGTCTCACTAAGTTGCCCAGGGTGGCCTCTAACTTGTAACTTGCAGTCCTCCTACCCCAGCCTCCCTGGTGGCATGTTCCACGACACCCAGCTCATCTTTACTTATTTATTTTTTTAATATGTCCTTTTTGTGAATGAATTAACAAACTGGGCAATGAAATGACAGAAGATCTGTGGGTGTAAGAGGAGGGGCATGGGCTTGACACCCAGACAATCTTGGGTTCAAACTCTGGGTTCAAATTCAAAGTCTACTTAATGTTATACTGGCAAATTGATTGGTTGCTCCTATCTTCAGTTTTCTCTTCTGTAAGATAGGAGTAATAATGATTACCTTATAAAGTGGCCATGAAGGTTAAATGGCACAATGCATGAAAATCACCAAGACTGTGCTTGGTGCATGGCCAACACTCTGCATGGGGACTGCTGTGATCCCCACGTGGTGAAGCTGATGGTGGTGGTGATGAGATGATATGCTGTTTTATTGTTATCATTACTATTATAGTGCTTCGAGAACAGAAATAATGTTTTCTTTTTCTAGACACCTCCAAAAGATGGATTTGTAATTGCCAACATTCAGCCACTGACAAGCAGTTCTCCAGAGCAAAAGCAGTCCCCTTCATCTGCTTTTCGCTCTTCCTCTTCCTTAAGAAAGAAGAATAATCCAGGGGAGAAAGAGCTGCCACCTTGGAGGTCCTCTGATAAGCATCCAACTGATATCATTCGATTTAATTATCTGGACAACTGCGACCCCCTCCAGCCCTGGCAAGGGTAAGGAACTCTCCTTGGTACTTTGGTATTTTAAAAAATAAGAATAGAGCTGGGCACGGTGGTGCACACCTGTAATCCCAGCACTTAGGGAGGCTGAGACAGGAGAATCCCGAGTTCAAAGCCAGCCTCAGCAATGGTGAGGCACTAAGCAACTCAGTGAGACCCTGTCTCTACATAAAACACAAAATAGAGCTGGGGATGTGGCTCAGTGGTCAAGTACCCCTGAGTTCAATCCCCACTACCAAAAAAAAAAAAAAAAGACGAAAATAGACTTCCTGTGAAATACAAAAGCTTTTCAATATGTTGGAACAAGAAGTAATTGGAAAAGCTAACCATTCTTAGCACATTTGCCCTGTTCATGGTGATTCTTTGCATTTTGTAGCTGTGGCCATCTAACCTTGCAAGCTCTTTACGTTTTAATGTTAAACTGCAAGCCAGCACCATGGGGTTCATCCGAGCCTCCCCTTCCTCACATTGGTACTCCCCTTCTGCAGCAGTGAGTGGGTAAATGAGAAGGAGGCAAGTTCAGATCCTCACATATATAACATTAGGTAAACTGAGCTGAGCTTGGTGGTGCGCACTTGTAAATCTCCGTGACTCAGGAGGCTGAGGCAGGAGGATTGCAAGTTCCAGACCAACCTGAGCAACTTAGGGAGACATTGTCTCAAACTAAAAATAGAAACAGCTGGGGATGTAGCTCAGGGGTATGAGCACCTGCCTAGTGTATGCATATGTGAGGCCCTGGGTTCAGTCCCTAGTAGCATATTTCAAAAGCAAAACAACAATTACAACAAAAAACACCTGATCATCTCCCAGGTTTTCTGTAACACTCAACTATTTATTGCCCAAAAACCTGCACTAAGAGGATGGGGTGAGCATTTTTGCAGGGGAGGGGTAGCGTTAGGGATTGAACCCAGGGGGGCTCTACCAGTGAGCTACACCCTCAGCCCTTTTTATTTTTTTTTATTTTGAGACACGGTCGTGTTGCCTTGCTGAGACTGGCCTCAAATTTGCAATCCTCCTGAATAACTAGGATTATGGGCATGCACCACCATGCCCAGCTTGGGGTGGGTTCTTAAAATGATCAGACCAAAAGTGTGTGAGAAAAAGATGAAGCTTGTATAGTAAAATGTTACCAATTATTGAAACTGGCTGGAGAATACATAAGCAATCACTGTGATATTAGTCTCTCAATTTTCCTGTATTTTAAAAATTTCCGTATGTTGGAACTCTTCATCGAATTATAGTTTGACAGCTGCTCATTTTTTTTTTCTATGTGTGATCAAGCTGGATAGTCTGGAGACGTTAGACCAAGCCTGTTTTTGACTAAATATTGTCTGAAATACCTAATAAGTTTGGAGGGTGTCCAACACATGAAGTAGAATTAATGAAGAATGTAGTCGAACAGTGGTAATCCCTTGGTGTGTGGCTGTCTAGGAGACTCATATAGGACCTGTGGGGATCGCAGCCACCAGAGACAGACAAGCCAGGTGGACATCGTGTACAGAGGAAGGTGAACAGAAGTAGTGAAATGTTGAATTGAATTGAGAGTACACGGGTAATCATCACACTATTCTTTCAGCTCTTCTGTGTGTTTGAGATTTTCCAGTTAAAAGTTGGGAAAACACCAGGCTTTGTGGCTCGTGTTTGTAATCCAGTGACTCAGAAGGCTGAGGCAGGAGGATCCCAAGTTCAAGGCCAGCCGCAGCAATTAAGTGAGACACTGTCTCAAAATAAAAAATAAAAGGGACTTGAGATGCAGTTCAGTGATAGAATGCCCCTGGCACTCCAGTGCCACACACACACACACAAAAGTCTGGAAAATTTTTTTGAAAATTAAGTGGCAGGAAATATTTGGGCAAAGGCAATATTTATTTAGTTAGTTAGATTGGGTACTGGGGATTGAAGCTGGGACACTCAATCATTGAGCCACATCCTTAGCCCTTTTTTATTTTTTATTTTGAGACAAGGTCTCACTAAGTTGTCCAGACTGCCCTTGAACTTGGGATCCTCCTGCCTCAGTCTCCCAAGTTGCCAGGATTACAGGTGTACACCACCACACCCAGCTTGTGCTTAATTGTTTTTCAACAGTTGTTCTGTATAATCAGATTCCAGAGAAGGTCTACATGGTACAGTTGGTCCATTGGTCACTTCAGTCTTCTTTTGATCCAAAGATCTCCCTCTGTTCTTCTGCCGTGCAGTTCATTACAGAAATCAGGTTATTTGCCGGGCGCGGTGGCTCACGCTTGTAATCCCAGCACTTAGGGAGGCTGAGACAGGAGAATCGCGAGTTCAAAGCCAGCCTCAGCAAGGGTGAGGCACTAAGCAACTCAGTGAGACCTTGTCTCTACATAAAACACAAAATAGGGCTGGGGATGTGGCTCAGGGGTCGAGTGCCCCTGAGTTCAATCCCGGGTACAAAAAAAAAAAAAAAGAAATCAGGTTATTTGTCCTGTGGAGCTTCTCACATTCTGGGTTTTGTGGACTGCACTGCCACTGTGCAACTTAACATGTCCTCTGTCCTCTGTGCTCAGCCGTGCTGATGGAGTGGCCTGAATCTGTGAGCAGGGATGCACACTTCCATCATGCACAGGAGGTGCGTGATTTCTGGTCGTCCCTCTTTTTGTGATGTTGGTAGTCATTGATGTGCATCACCTAGACCCTTTATTTCAAGCAAACTTTTTCTGTAAAGTGTCAGCCTAGCAACATTTTAGATTTTGCAGGACATAGTCTTTGTCACAACTGCTCGACTCTGCTCTTCTTCTTCTTCTTTTTTCTCTCAAATGTATTTGTTCTTTTTAGCTATATATGACAG
This sequence comes from Geosciurus inauris, assembly GCA_004024805.1. Taxonomy (NCBI): domain Eukaryota; kingdom Metazoa; phylum Chordata; class Mammalia; order Rodentia; family Sciuridae; genus Geosciurus; species Geosciurus inauris. The sequence goes on along the minus strand of PVHX01017049.1, from coordinate 7,992 downwards.
TAAATGTGTTTTGACATATCATGCATACATGGAGTGTAACTTCCCATCCTTGTGGTTGTACCTGGGGTGGAGTTACACTGGTCGTGCATTCATACATGAACATGGGAAAGTGATGTCCCATTCATTCTACTGTCTTTCTCATTCCCGCCCCGCACCCCTCCCCCACCTCTGCCCTGTCTGATCCAGTGAACACCCCCACCCCAGGCCCGCCTCCACCTATTGTGAGCCAGCATCTACATTATCAGAGAGAACATTCAGCCATTTGTCAGCTCTGCTCTTATGACCTGAAAATAATCAAACACAATATGGAACAAAGAAGCATGACTATGTTCTAATAAAACTTTATTTACAAAAGTGGGAAGCAAGCCAGGTGCGGTGGTGCATGCCTGTAATCCCAGCACTTTGGGAGGCTGAGAAAGGAAGATCACGAGTTCAAAGCCAGCCAGTTCAAAGCAATGGCAAGGCGCTAAGCAACTCAGTGACACCTTGTCTCCAAATAAAACACAAAATAGGGCTGGGGATGTGGCTCAGTGGTCAAGTACCGCTGAGTTCAGTCCTCGGTACCAAAAAAAAAAAAGCGGGAAGCAGACTGGATTTGGCCTGTGGACTATGGTTTGACAATCTCTGCCTTATCCTCATGTGTATGATAGTTTTAGAAAACCAGTGCTAATAATAATAAAAACAATATAATTACTGAGAACAGTTTATGATCTCTTTGCCTGCGTTTCTGTTTGTAGTATATATTTCACTAAGAATATTCAGACAAGTGGCTGTGTTAACGTCACATGAAATAACTCCTGTTTGTGGTAGTGCCACCAACTCCATGGGCAAGATCACTTGTTTTATTTTGTTTTTTAATCTTAAGGATTTTTCCCCTTCATTTTGCTCATGAATTTGAGAAGAATATAGATGGTTCCAACTTCAAATATGCAAAATAAGATATAATTGACAAGTCTAGTTTCTGTCCCTGTCCCTGTTTCTCCATATTCCCTGTTCCTGATCAGTTCATGTGGGAATCCTACTTACAGCTAACCATTTAAAAAAAAATTTTTTTTTTTGGTACCAGGGATTGAACTCAGGGGCACTCGACCACTGAGCCACATCGCCAGCCCTATTTTGTGTTTTATGTAGAGACAGGGTCTCACTGAGTTGCTTAGTGCCTCACTGTTGCTGATGCTGGCTTTGAACTCACGATTCTCTTGTCTCAGCTTCCCAAAGTGTAAAAATTTTTATAGTTTGACTCTTCCATTAAAATAGTACAAGCAAAATACTAATAATTATAACTTAAAAATTAAAAATATATGGGCTGGGATTGTGGCTCAGTGGCAGAGAGCTTGCCTCACATGTGTAAGCTGCTGGGTTCAATTCTCAGCACCACATGTAAATAAATAAATAAATAAATAAATAAATAAATAAATAAATAAAGGTCCATCAACAACTAAAAAATTTTTTTAAAAAGTACAAGCAAGTAAATAATATAGACACATATTTTTATGTATCTCCTTTCTGAAATGAATGGTAGCACACAATACATTCACCTTTCTTTATTCACTGTTCTGTCTTCATGTAACATTGTATCCTGGCGATCACTCTACAGTTGTATATAGAAATATTCTGCCTTCCACTTGATAGCTCATAGTACTCCGTTGTGTGGGTATGCCAACGTTTATTCACCCCATTCTCTGTTAATAGACATGTGGCTTGCTTCCAGTTGAGCGCAGACCATCTTTTTTTTTTTTAACATTTATTTTTTAGTTGTAGGTAGACAGAATATCTTTATTTTATTTTTATGTGGTGCTGAGGATCGAACCCAGTGCCTCACGCATGCCAGGCGAGCACGCTACCACTGCGCCATAACCCCAGCCCCGAGTGCAGACCATCTTTGAAATCACAGGGACAACAAAATCAAATAGTTCTATCAACCACCAAAGTTTTAAAATGATAATTGATAATTTTCCCACTGCTTTCCAATTTACAGAAGGAGGAAAAGAAATGAAATGACCCCAGATTTCAGCCGACAGTCACACGATAAGAGTAAATTGCAGGACAGAGCTAGGCCAAGAAAAGCACACTTGCTGGTAAGTATTGCTTAGAAAAGATTCACCGCCACAGTGTTATGAAAATTGCTGGACTCTAATTCTGTTTGTGACATTGAATTTGTTTTTTAAATCAGAATTGCCCAGGGGCTGTTGAAATCCTGGTCTCTGACACTGACCCACATTCTAGCCATGAGACCTTGAAGATATATTTAATCTTTCTGAGTTTCTATCTTTTCATCTGTTTTTTTTTTTTCTTTAAAAAGAGGCTAGATGGACTGATGTCTGTGAAAATGCTTTGCAAAATGTGCAGTAGAGGAGGGTCCTTACCAGTCCTTTCTTCTGCTATGAGTCCTTGGGGACAGGCAGCAGGGAGCCACCAGAAACTGCTGCTTTCTAGAGCGAAGGTCCCCTGACCTGAGAAAAAGCTCTGCTCTAGCTTAGCAGGGCTTGGCTACCGAAGTGCCTTTAAAGTTACTCCACCAGCAGCTCCAGAGGCTGCCGCAGGAAGGTCTCAAGTTCAAGGCCTGTCTGCAATGGAGTGAGAACCTGTCTCAAAATAAAATGAAAAAGAACTAGTATTGGGCTCAGCCTATAATCCCAGAGACTCCAGAGGCTGAGGCAGGAAGATCACACATTCAAAGCCAGCCTCTGCAATTTAGTGAGGCCCTAAGCAATTTAGCAAGAACTGTCTCAAAATAAAAAAATAAAAAGGGCTGGGCTCAGTGGTTAAGTGCCCCTGGGTTCAATCCCTGGTAACCACCCCTACCCCCAGCAAAATAGAACTGGTGATGTAGATCAAAGGTAGAATGCTCCTGGGGCTGGGATTGTGGCTCAGTGGTAGAGTGCTTGCCTTGCATGCGTGAGGCACTGGGTTCGATCCTCAGCACCACATAAAAATAAATAAATAAAGATATTGTATCCAACTACAGTTAAAAACAATATGTAAAAAAACCTTTAAAAAAAAAAAAGGTAGAATGCTCCTGGGTTTGATCCCCTAGTACTGAAATAAGTAAAATAACTCCAGAAAAATAAGTTAGGAAGTTTTTTTTTCCTCTCTCTAAATAAAAAAATAGCTAATTGACTACCTAATAAAGTCAGCAATTGTGATTAGGGAGTATGATTGATTCACTGCAGACCTTCCCAAACTGCGGTTCTGAACCCTAATGGATCCCTGTTAGCACATCATGAGAGTTTTGGGAGCAAAGTAGAAGGAAGTATGTGTGGGGTTAAAAGTTTTTATATGGTAGTTAAGATTTAGAGAAAAGCAGAGAATACATACTCAAGGAAAATCAATATAAAGCCATGTTAGTGTGAAGACTAGTATGCATGTACTCATGAATAAATCTCTTTTAGAGCTCTGCTTTAAAGCCCTATTACTTTCCGTTTAAATATTTTTCAAGTATTATGTTAAAAAAATAAGAAAGGGAGATGAACTCAAAACAGTTCAGTCTGTATTCTGAAGGGCCCATTTTGTTGGACTGGAGGAGGCTTATCATAGTTACGCATACAGATGCCCAAGGGATTGGGGAAGTTAGAGCGAAGCGATAAAATTATCAATGAAACCATTAATTGAGAAAAACAACTTTATGAGGCTTATCACACAGACTATTACAAAGTGCTTCTGCCTGGCTTCCGCCCCCGCTAGACAAGGAGTAGGAGACAAGCCCAGGAAAACAGAATGTGAAGGACAGTAGAAGTTGATGGTGATGTATGCCTGCAAATCATCATCACAGTCAAACAATTCTCCTGTTTCAAGAACATACTCCAAAAACCAACCAGAAGCCATCCCCATGGGCTCTTGACATTAACCATCTGTCCAGCACTAGTGGAGACTGCATAAGTTAAAATGTTCATATAAATTAAAAGTCATGCTAATGAGGCTGAAAAGGAAACCAGGGTAAATTAAACCAGGATAGAGAACAATTTGCTGTTAGGAAACAAAGTGCAGGATCGGATCTATCTACTTATTGTGTTTTTGTAAATATGCTAATTATAACCACGATATGTGTTTAGGAGTGCTGATTAAGAGCATAAGGCAGAATGAAACCCCCTAGAAGCACGCCGTGATCTTTGGCTCATGTCTGTGACTTGCTTGCATGTGACAAGTCTCCCATTCAGGCAGCCGGGCTGTGTGTGACTCAGCCCCTCCTCCATAGGGTGGCTGCTGGTCCCCATCAAAATCTGCAGACCTCAGAGGAAACAAGCAGCCGAGGCCAGGCAAGAGGGTTGTGAAATGAAGAAATGTTGCATGTGGGGCCTGGGGGGAAGCGGAAGGGGCATGCAGGAAATCCAGTTGGGCTCCTAAGGAGACCAGGACACACAGCATTGAGGGCTGCAGCTCTGGAGGCCACTCACCGTGGCAGACACAGCCCAGGTGCGAGTCCAGTGGAGAAACTCATGAATGTGGTAGGGAGCTCCCACAGCATTGGGACAGGTGTATGGAGGAAGATCTCAGGAGGAACTAGAGAAATGGGCAAGCAGGTGAAACGTGGGGAAGCCGTACTAAAGGCAGAGGTGGAAGTGACATGTCCCCAAGCCCTGGCCAGGAGATAATCTGAGATCAGATACTTGAAGACTCCTTGCACCTGTCATGAGAAAACGGTGTGTGATTGTTGGAGAAGGTAAGGCTTTGTCAAATGGAAAGGTCTGAAAGAGAAGAAAGCACCCAAATAGAGAAGAGTACAAAGAATATTCCTTAAGCCATCTCCCCAGGGCCCCTGCGGCTGTCATCTTGTCTTTTTGCCTGTCATTACTTACAGCCCTTGCAGGTAGGAGGGTCTGTCTAAAAGGAAATGCCCTCAGGGAAACGATCTCCAATCTGCACATACTGCTGTGAGTTTGCATGGAGCACATTATTTAATAGGTGTGAGTTTGAAAGGACGGCAGATTTTCTCTTCTGTTCTCAATTCCAGACAAGATCCCCAGGGCCTGCTGTGCTTACAACTGCCCCATCTAACCACTTCTTTGTGTGAATGATTGGGAAAAGATGGGAATAAACTTAGATTGGATTGCTAATGCTTTCCTATTTCTAACACTTCTTATGAAAGTCGTATAATCTGCATTACTATGAATTATGGTAGTACAATTCCATACAAAACAGGGCAATTAAAAAGCATAAACACCACAATGCAGTCAGGTACTGTCTTCTTTAAACCTCAAAGATTTTCAGTCTGGGTAAAGACACACGTGCACATGCCAACTTTTTTAAAATCATAAGAGCTGGCTCCACAGTTCCCCTTAGGGAAGGAGGGAGCTGTCTACTGGGTGGGTGAGTGTGGGGACTCAGATGAGCTCTGGAAGAGGCTGAGCCCTTGACAGCAAGGACCAGGTATCTGCAGGGAAAGACCCACTGTGCTTAGGATCAAGGGAAGACTTTGGGGTTTGTTGTTTTCTGCTCAGGGAAGGGAAGGAGGAGGAGAGGCGGTAGGGAGGAAAGAGGTAAGAGGAGGAGAGAGGGAGAGAAGCTGGTTAGGCAGGGGAAGGGGCCAGGATGTTAGTGACTCCACCAGTTCCAAATGAATTTGGCTTTTGTTACTGGAATATTAACAACCCCTTACCTCTTTATAGGAAGTTCTACTGGTTTACACAGGGAGGCATGAAAACCAAAGCCCCTTGGGACAATTCAGAGACCCAGGAGGTGGGCTTTGGGTTTCCTGGGTCCTGGAACGGGATGGGGAGCCAGCTCACACCTTGCTTTGCTTCTTTTGTTCTTTCTATGTCAAGTATGAAAACAAGAATCTTTTGTCTCACACTGGACTTTTCGTTGGGAGTTGGAAGTCCACACTTTCTAGATCCTGATTTGGCTGTGGGTTTCAGAAAGCTTGCTGTTTCACAGCTTGTAAATCTCCGACCCAAGTAACAAAAGCCTTTAATTGCCTGCTTACTCTAATTGCCTTAGATAAGATGGTATCTTTTCCTGGGTGCTGCTAATTTCAGCCTCTAAAATTACCTTCTTCACCTCTTTCCAGGATCACTTTACTCTTAGTGTCTTGATTTAAAAAAAAAAAATGCTTCTTTGGGCTCTCTCAGTCTTTTTTCCTTACTGGTTCAAATAGGAGAAAAAAAAAGAATGTATTCTAAAGTGATTTCTGGATCCTGTGGTGGAAAAAGTGGGGAAACCCAGAGTCTGGCTTCGACTCTACTGCTGACTAACTAGTAGTCACTCAACCTCCTGGAGTTTTCCTTTTCACAGTTATAAAACGAGAGTTGTAATTACAACCCCTTTAAAAGTCCATTCCGGTGGGATGCCAGGGTGCACACCTGTAATCCCAGTGACTCAGAGGCTAAGGCAGGAGGATAGTGAATTCAAGGCCAGCCTCAGCAATTTAGCACAGGCCCTGTCTCAAAATTAAAAAAAAATAAGACATAGGTCAGTGGTAGAGCGCCCCTGGGTTCAACCCTAGTACTGCAAAGATAGATAGATAGATAGATGGATAGATGGATGGATGGATGGATAGATAGATAGATAGATAGATAGATAGATAGATAGATAGATAGATAGATAGATAGATAAAGTCAAGTCCACCCAGGCTGAAGGCTGGGCCTATGGATCCCCTAGGTTTCCATTGTGTTCACTCCTCCATCTCCTTCCCAGCAGGACTCTACTGTGATCCAAGTGACTTTACATAGAATCCCAAAGACAGTTCATTCCCTTTGGGAATCCTAATTTTAAGCCAATAACAATTATTTCCTGTCTCCCATCTCTTTCTTTGAACCTTGGAGAATATGATTAACTAAAACCAAGGATTCACCAGAATTTATGCAGTGATTTCCTGACAGGTAATCCTGCATAAGCTTTTTCAGTTTCTGTCCCACCCCCAGGTGTTTGTTTTAGGTCTGGTTTGAATGTGCAGAGCTAAAAATATCTGTAGGAGAGATTTTAAATTACTTCATTCAATCACTGAAACTCCCAGGAATTCCATTTGGAAGGAAGAATAAAAAAGAATATGGGCTTTGCATTCAGACAGACTGAGTTCTTGTATTAAACAGAACAACTATGGATAAGTTATGTAACCTCTTTAAACCTCAGTTTCTTCATCTATGAAATGGGAGTAATGATGTCTTCTTTATAAGATCATTGTCAGGACTAAATACCAGGTAATATATATATATATATATATATATATTAAGTGCTTAATACTTGCCTGTGTTCTCCCCTATAAAATGCCACCCTATTTTTTTCACTTTGCTGTCCAAGAGCACTGATTGGGACCCAAATCGACACTCAGTACCTAGGTTCAACGCTCAGTACCATTATTTTGGTGATTTGGGCCAGGTCACCTACCAGAGCTATTTCCTCATCTGGAACCTGGAATCAGTAACGAGACTGGCTTACAGGGTCTCGAGGATCATGAAAGGCATTTTGCAGGGTTCCTGGCTCAAAGCAGGTACTCAACCAATAGCAGCTAGACATGGCAGTACAGGTGGGCATCCCTAATCCAAACATCCAAAATCCAAAATGCTTCAAAATCCAAAAATTTTTGAGCACTGACAGATCACTGCAAATGAAAAATTCACCTGATCTCATGTGACAGGTCACAGTCAAAGCACAGGTATACTAAAGATATTCTATAAATTGTAATGCCCAGACTCGAGACCACCAGAGACCACCAGGAGTCTGATTCCGATGTAATCACAAAAGGGTCTTTAATTCAAACTCGAGTAGGGTCCGCCAACCCACACCGATGCAGCGGGTTAGGAAGCGCGGCCCCGAGTCTAGGGGAGCAGGGACTTTTATGGGTTACAATCGCAAGCAGGGGAGCACATGCCTTGGCGTTACGTGATTGGGTAAGGGAAAACGCGCGCAGGGGGAACAGCAGCAGGATTGGATGGGGATGGGTGAAGTCACTGGGTGGTCAGTGGCCTTTAGACTCATAGGTCTGGCTACCATGAGCCCAAATGACCTTTAGGTTATTGATAGGTCTGGCTACAGTGAGCTCATTGCCTGGCCTTC
>PVHX01017048.1:0-41273 GCA_004024805.1 Geosciurus inauris | reverse complement strand
AAAAAAAAAAAAAAAAAAAAAAAAAAAAAAGAAGGTTAGGAACTGCAGTGGTTTGGATAAGTGTCCTCCAAAGGCCTAAATGCTAAAAGCTTGGTCCCAAGCTGATACAACTGGGAGGTGATAAACCCTTAGGAGTTGGGGCCTTGTGGGATACCATTAGGTCATGGCCATGAGGTTAACAGTTTTGCTCTAAAACACACTCTCACCTTGATGGTACCTTGCTACAAGCCCAATCATGAACTGAAATCTCCAAAACTGTGGGCTAAAATAAATATTTTCTCTTCATAGTTTATTATCTCAGATATTTTGTTGTAGTAACAGAAAGGAGACTTATCTTACCAGCCAGGCATGGTGGTATATACCTGTAATCCCAGAAACTCAGGTGGTGGAAGTAGGAGGATCACAAGGTGGAGGCCAGCCTCAGCAGCTTATTGAGACCTTGTCTCAAAATGGAAAAAAGGGCTGGGGATGTAGCTCATTCATAGAGCGCTTCTCCTTCTCACACTCAGCATACCAACCACATCAGATCAGATATATCCTTTCTGTTCCTCAGACATACCAAGCCCCTGGGTTCAATCCCCAGAAGAAAAATAAAAAGAACCATATCCACAGTCTCACCATAAGCTAGTAGTTTTTATTATGTGATATTTTTCAAACTCCAACGTACATGCAAATCTCCTTGAGATTTTGTTAAAATACCAATTCTGATATAGTCGGTCTAGACTGGAGCCTGAGATTCTGTATTTCCAAGAACCTTCTTAATGTTCCTGGTGCTTCTGGATGGACCACACTTTGAGTAACAAAGCAGTATGCTGCCCCCACTAACCTGTCAAACCAGGCTGAAATTCCACATCATAACTAAAGATGTTTTGTACCTCAGCTAGTACCAATTCTTGGCAAAAACAAAATTCATGATGTTGCTATCCTTCAGGTAAAAGTCTCAAAACTACAGTGGAAGCCAGGTGTGGTGGCACACACCCGTAATCCCAGTGGCTTGGGAGGCTGAGACAGGAGGATCTTGAGTTCAAAGCCAGCCTCAGCAATTTAGTGAGGCACTAAGCCACTCAGTGAGACCCTGTCTCTAAATAAAATACAAAATAGGGCTGTGGATATGGATAAGTACAGTTGACTCTTGTTATTTGCCATAGTTTTGTTTTGTAAAATAGTCATAATCACTAAATTAGCTAATATTTATTTTGTTCCTAGGAGAAATATGGGTCAGATTCCTGTGAGCCTCTGATCATAACTTTTTTTTTAGGGGGGGGAACTGAACCCAGGGTCACTTTTTGTTTTTTACTTTGTAACAGAGTCTTGCTAAACTACTTATGGTCTTACTAAGTTGCCCAGACTGGTCCTGAACTTGCAATCCTCCTGCCTTAGCCTCCCAAATTGCTGGGATTATAGACGTGTGCCACCGTGCCTGGCTAATCGTAAGATTTTTATCAACCAGTCAATACATAACCTTGTTTTATGTGTTTCTGTTTAAAGACACTTTATACACTATTATAGTTCATTCAGTAACATAGACTTCATGTCTAACAGTATGTCAATTCATGCCTGAAATGCCTGAACAAAGCTTATATAATACATATTTTCTCTACAAGGCACAACTCAGCCTCTTGGGTTAAGAGATTCCAGATGGCAATTCAGCACTATGTTTGGGAGCCATTTGACTTTTTTCCTTTTTTTTGGTACCAGGATTGAACGCAGGGCAATTAACCACTAAGCCATATACCCAGACTTTTTTTATTTTGAGACAGGGTCTAAGTTGCTTAGGGTCTCACTAAATTGGTGAGGTTGGAATCCAACTGGGTTCAGTTCCCAAAAGAAAAAGTTGCAATCTTTCTGCCTCAGCTTTCCGCCTCAGCTTCCCAAGCCCCTGGGATTACAGTGTGTGCCACCATGCCCTGCTTATTTGATTAGATTTTCCTTTATTTATTTATTTATTTTTGCAATACTGGAGAATCAAATCCAGAGCTTCATGCATATTAGGCAATCGATCAACATGAGCGACATCCCTAGCCCCAGGGGTCATTTGAAAAGCACAATCACCAACAAAAAGCACAAAAAATGCAAAAAGTGTGACAGAAAATATTCCATGAAAATGACACTGTTTACAGTGTGAAAGCTGAAACAAGAAGGCAGAGCATCTCCTTGTTTGACCTTGTCTGTAAGCTATGCATCAGGCAACTAGGATTTTTCACCATTCTGCTCAATATCTGCCAATGACCATGAAAGTGCTGCAAGTACTGATTTTGGGGTTACCAATAAATTTCAGTGAAGAGGCAAATTCTCAGATATGGAATCCATGAACAATAGGAATCAGTTATACTTCCTTGCAATATTAAGGCCTGCCCATAGATCACTTTACAGGATTCAATGTCCATGTTTGTTTTCCTTCCTCATACTCTGTCTTAGTCACCAGGGCTGCTCTTGTGCAAATTAGAAAAAGGTGCCCCTTCCTTTCTGTGAATGCAGACCCATGCCACAGTGCACTGTTTGGTAAGTGGTGCATGGGCTGCATCTTACATCTGGTTCATCCTTTCAGCCAGGTGCCCTTGCAGAAGACACTGCCTACTCCAAATGTGATCAGCCCTATTGATCATATCCTTTCATGTCTTTCCTTTGCTTTTCAGCCCAATTTTGAGAATTTTGGGGTGTGGGGTACCGGAGATTGAACTCAGGGGCACTCAACCACCAAGCCACATCCCAGCCCTATTTTGTATTTTTATTTAGAGATAGGGTCTCACTGAGTTGCTTAGTGCTTTGCCAGTTGCTGAGGCTGGCATTGAACTAGCGATCCTCCTGTCTCGCCTCCCAAGCTGCTGGGATTATAGGCTTGCGCCACTGTGCCCGGCTTCAAGTTTGAGATTTTTTTTTTTTTTGATACTGAGGATTGAACTCAGGGGCACTCAACCACTGAGCCACATCCCCAGCCCTATTTTGTGTTTTATGTAGAGACAGGGTCTCACTAAGTTGCTTAGTGCCTCACCATTGCTGAGGCTGGCTTTGAACTCACGATTCTCCTGTCTCAGCCTCCCTAAGTGCTGGGATTACAGGCGTGTGCCACCGCACCCAGCTAAGTTTGAGAAATTTAAGTCTCTCTTCACATGGGGGGAAGTGGGTCAGAAAAGGAGATCCAGAATAAGATCAAAGTTAGAATGATAAATAGTGGTGTGCTGGGATGGAGAGCCTGAGAGGACATGGGAAGGGGCAACAAGCAGCTTGGCCATCTGCTCAGTGTGGCGGCTCTCACCTGAAGCTGATAGGCCAGGTCAGCTTGTGCTCGGCGAGTATTGACCTCAATATCATATGCAGCCTTCTTCAGCTCATAGTCCCTCTGTGCCTTGGCCATCTCAATCTCACTCAGGTACTGAGCAGATACCTTTTCTTGCTTGGCTTTAGCCTCCTGTTCAAACAAAAATCAGGTAGAAAAAGTCAGAGTAGAGGGGCTGGTGTTGCAGCTCAGTGGTGGAGCGCTTGCCTAGCATGTGTGACGCACTGGGTTCAAATATCAGCACCATATATAAATAAATAAATAGATATCCATCAAAAACTAATAAAAAAGGGGCTGGGATTATGGTGCAGTGGTAGCGTGCTTGCCTAGCACGCATAAGGCACTGGGTTCGATCCTCAGCACCACATAAAAATAAAATAAAGATATTCTGTCACCTACAACTAAAAAATAAACATTAAAAAAAAAAAGAGTAGATTGTTGCTTGTTGACTGACCACTAGGCAGTCAACAAGCAGCAATCTTTATTAAAAAAAAAAAAACTAATAAAAAATATTTTTAAAAAGTCAGAGTAGAGTGAGGAAGGCCATGGATGAGAGCCTGCCCCTCATCAGGCTTCACTATCTTTACCCCAGGCCTCATATTTCCCCCTGCTAACCCAGTTCTTGTAGTACTGAAGACCGAACCCAGGACTATTCATGCTAGGCAACTAATCAGCCACTGGTTAGACCCGCCCCCAATCCTTTTTCTTTTTGATCCTCCTGCCTCAGCCTCCCAGAGTAGATGGGGGTATAGGCATGAGTGCATAGCCACACCTGGCTTCCCGCCAACCCAGTTCTATAGTCTCATCAGCTCTTCCCCTTCTACCCATCTTTCACTGTGTCCAACAAGCCTATGGTGACAGAGTAACTCCTATCTCTCTCACCCGGATCCCAGCATCTCTCTTGGCTTCTGCTTCCCCAATCCGGGCATCTTTTTGGACTTGTGCTGTTCGAGCCTTTCCCAAAGAGTGCAAATAGTCCTGTGGGAGAGGTGCAGAAACCACAGTTAGCATGAGGGTTTGAGATGGGAGCAAGGAAGTGGGGAAGGATCAGCTCCCTAGTTTCACCTGGTCATCGTGAATGTCTTTCAGAGTGTAGCTAACCACGCTGATGCCCATGTTGACCAAGTCCGAAGAGGCTACTTTGAAAACTTGCTCTGAGAATTTCTGCCTGTCCTTATAGATCTCCTAGGACAAGAGAATGGTAGAAATTTAAGCTCTTAGATCCACCGACTCTCACAGATTAGCTAAGTCTTTAGGCTCCATTCAGTCTGGCATCTCTACTGGATCTTTCCTTGACCCCAGGCCCACCTCTACAGTCATGTGGGCCATGATAGCCCTCTGGTGGCCCTCCAGTGTCTCCAGGGCAATGTGAGCAATCTCAGCCTCTGTCTTCCCCAGGAACATCTGGCAGGCAGCCGCCAACATTTCCTTGTTCTGCCCCTGGATTTTCACCTGCAGCCAGAGTAGGGGGGGGAGTGGGAGGCATCAGGCTTCATGAAGCTGGGGAAGAAGTGAGGAGGGAAGGGGAAGTCTCTAACATCAGTTGCTTCCATCTCAGGGAGAAAGAGGAGGACCCAAGTGCCTTGGGGTGGCTGGAGTAGGATAGTAGCAGAGACATTTTTTTTGGCAGGCAGATATTGAGAAGGCCATGGTCAGAAAATTCTTAATGTATGGAACAGAGAGACTGGATAGTGGACTTTGGCAGGGAAAGGCTCTGAAAGCCTCACCTGGGCAATGCCAGTGACTGAAATGGGGACCCCATGGCGAGTGTAAACCTTTTCACTCTTGACATTGAGGGTCAGTGTGTTGAGAGAAATCCTATGGGAAAAAGAAGGAGTCAACAGTAAGAAAAAGAGCAAAGAGTGAAAACTGAAGTTCCCTTTCCTGGTTCTCTTCCTACTTACCTCTGAATCTGCTGGATGCAAGGCAGTACAAAGACTCTTCCTCCAGCCACCATGACTGGGGGGCTTCGGCAGAAACCTGCAAGGTGAAGGCATTAGACAGCCATGGTAGAGCCAGGGGGTGTTAGAATGAAGAACTTGAGGGTAGAAACAGCCCACAGGAGAGGATCTGGGAGCTGCTGGGGAAGGCAGCCTGGGCACTGAATTGGGAATTCCAAGTGGATAGCTTGAGGTCACAAGGGGGCAGAAGCTTGGAGTCAGGAGCTGGTAGGGGGAGAAAGGGATGGAGACCAGACTTATAGGGATGTGGGGGTCATTTGTGAGAAAGAGAATACTTACCCGAGACCACCATGGCCTCATTTGGGCCACAAGTGAAAAACATGGTTCAAACCGGAGCTGAAGGAGAAGGAGAAGCTTTTGCTGGATGGGCAAGAAGCGCTGTGGCAGCCCAGGGAGGGAATCCTTTCCCTTTCCGACAGGTCCACCCAGTCTGCATCCGCTACCGCTCAGTTCCTTCCGTGCTCATGGGTCCGCTAAGTCTCTTCACGAAATCCCTAAGATTCCCCAGCGACCCTTCCCCAACTGCTCACGGTCATTCCCTTCTCACACGTGCGTGCCCTTTCCCCTTTATCTGATGAAGCTCTCAGGCGCCTAGGGACCAGCACACCTTTCCCCACCACACATATCCTCTGCAGCCCCAGGCTCCATCTCCCCTCCTCCACTCACCTTCCCGGAAGCGGGAGGCCGTGGGACTGGGGTCTGGGGAAGGGCGGGGGCGTGCAGAGGCTGAGAGCTGAGCAGGAACGCTGCGGACCCACCTTCCTGGAAGCTGGGCCCGCAAGCACGCCCCTCACCCGGCCGCGCCCTGTTGCTGCGGCAGACGCGACCCCGCCCCAGCCGCGGACCAACCCCTCGGCCCCGTGCGATCGACCCGCCCCTTTCCCAGCAGGCCCCGCTCGGGTCCGCAGCCCGCCAGCTCCCCGGGTCTGCCAGTAAATCCTCGGGTGGGGCCCACTGGCGTGCGCTGGATCCTCTGCCTGAGCCTGGGGCCCCGCCCAGGCCCTTCTCGCTCCGCCTCGCAGCGCGGGCCGCAGGCTTTCTTGAGTAAGCAAGGTTGCCACATCTCGGATTTGCCGTGGACTAACTGGTAAAACCGCAGTCTGGGCAACATACGACTACATCCGGTGGCCAAATCTTGCCCTTGACTCCGGGGAAATCGGTTTCGTGGCCCTGGGAGAGGTACAGACTGGCGACGTGGCCACAGCTCCTCCTACCAGTCATTGGGGATGAAGATGGGTAGTGGGGAATCGCCGCGGGCTAAGATACACTCGGAGGGGCTGAGATTGTGGCTCATTGGCAGAGCGCTTGCCTCGCATGTGTGAGGCACTGGGTTCGATCCTCAGCACCACATAAAAATAAATAAACAAAATAAAGACGCTGTGTCCATGTATAACTAAAAAAAAAAAAAAAAAAAAGATACACTCGGAGGACTGCTGTCAGTAAATCAAGTTTATTTTGTTCACAGAACATACTGGGCGACCTCCGACTGCCGCCTCCTGACAGTCCACTGAGGCCCATCCCTGCAGCTGCCCCTAAAGGGAAACTTGGAGATTGAAGGCCATGGACCTTATTCCCAACGGTCTGCCTAAGGAGTCTCACACTGTAGACCTGTAGAGTTGAGGTGCTGGAGAACATCTCAGCGGAGTATCACCCTCTAAACCCATGACCCACCACCATGCCTGATTCCCAGTTCGGGGGTCATCCCACCCGTCCCCTCCACTACCTTTTCCCACTTTGCCTCAGTTCTAAGGGCCTTCCCTCCACCAATCTCACAAGGCTCAATAAATACCAAAAGATCTGCATTTACAGCAGGGGGAGCACCCTTGCATAAGTTAAAATAAATATTACATATATCCCTCCATCACCTAGGAGGACATACATAAATACATATAAATATTAATTAGGCGTAGTGACAAATAAATTAACGCCGCTCTCCTCCCCCACTGGGCCTAGCCCAGACGGACGTGTCTGCCTTGGTCTTGCCCCAAGCACCGGTCGGCCTGGTCTTGGATGTAATGATCTGAGTTCTAGTTGCCGTGGAAGTCCCAGTTTGGGATACGCTCTCGCGCACCAGATACGCCTGGTGTTTCTTGGATTTTTCAAGTTCTTTGTTAGAAGGCAGCTGGGTGTTGCTGGAGAAAGGTGCTGAGGTCCAGATAGTAGTCCGAGGGCTCCAAGGTCAGATTGAGGGGCTCGAGGACTGGGGGAGCCGGGATGGGCACAGGGGACGCGGGACTGGGGACTTCCTCCTGGGTCAGGGGTGCCGACACACCCTCTTCAGCCATCAGGATCTGGCAGAAGATGATGGCGAGAAGTATAAAGAGAAGCCTTTTGGCAAGGTTCGGTTCCTCGGCTGGCAATTGACGCCGGACCTGAGGAGAGACAAAAAAGTGGACAGATCAGGTCAAGGTCTTGGGGTCCAGTCGCTCCCCAGGGTACCTGGGCAGTGTGTCCGCCGGCTTGCCCACTTCGGAGACACTCACCACTCGAGGATAAAGAACTTTGCGGCTGCGCTTCCGGTGCCCGCGAGAGGCGCCGAGGCGCGTGGCCGAGGCTACCGTCCGCTCCGGGAGAGGATCGAAGGTGAAGATCTCCGGGCCGGAGCCCCGCCGGAGCCCTGGGCTGGTGGAGGGGGCGGGGGACGGGGCCCGCAGGCCGGTCATGGTGGGGAGCGAGCTTCGAGAGTGACACATCTGCGCTGAGGAGAGTTTAGCTGAGTGCTGACCTACCGCTAGGCAGAGCTGGTTAAATAAACCAGAGAATTGGGCGGGCTCTTGTAACTCCTCCTCTCGCAGCAGGGGAGCGTTTGGCTAGAGCCAGGCTGGAAATTCCAACAATTAAGCAAAGGGAGTGGGTGGAGACTTGGACTGTGCATCTCTAGGTGTCCAAGTGCACGTTGTGCGTGCGAGTCGTGAGTGCTGGTGGGTGAGATACCAGGGGGCAGACACATGTTGAGGCATGTGACAGCTGGAGCAAGGTCCACTACTGTGTAGGAGATGGTTCAGCTACCATCGTGAGGAGGCTGAGGGGCTTAGAAAAGGAGATATGGCCATCGTGCACCAATACTGACCTTGCAAGGTCAAGGAACCACAGAACACACATTCACACACCAAGCACACATGGAAAGCACACACTCCTGACTAGGGAGGCTGAGACAGGAGGATCACAAGTTCGAGGCTTGTCTGGGCAACTTAGTGGGGCTCTAAGCAACTTAGCAAGACCCTGCCTCTAAATAAGTAAGTAAATAAATAAATAAGGGCTTGGGGATGTATCTCAGTGTTAAAGTGCCCCTAGTATCAATCCCCAGTACCAAAAAGACAAATTTTTTTTTTTTTTGGTACTGGAGATTGAACTCAGGGGCACTGGACCACTGAGCCACATCTCCAGCCCTATTTTGTGTTTTATGTAGACAGGGTCTCACTGAGTTGGTTAGTGCCTCGCTATGGTTGCTGAGGCTGGCTTTGAACTGGCGATTCTCCTGTCTCAGCCTCCCTAAGTGCTGGGATTACAGGCTTGCGCCACCGCGCCTGGCTAAGACAAAAATCTTAAAATAAGAAAACACATAGCAGCACAAACTGACATAGCTCTGTCTACCTTAGAACACATAGAAAACACACAAGTAAATTACACACCCACATGCTACAAAGCAAAGACTGCATAGAGAAAACAAAGCTACTCACTTAGGTGTGTACAGAAATATTCACACAAATGCTGGTGAAATATAAAGGCAAGAGGTTAGCAACCACCCACATTTTCTCCCTGTAGTATAGGTCACATAACAAAATTTATGCAAAGAACTTCTTGAATTGTGAGACATTATACAAATGTTGTAGTAGTGATAAATACTCAGCACAGAATGGGCACATTTCCGTAACTGCCTTAGAGACCACTCATGAACATAGAATTTAACTTTTTTTTTTTTTGGTACTGGAAATTGAACTCAGGGCACTCAACCACTGAGCCACCTCCCCAGCCCTATTTTGTGTTTTATGTAGAGACAGGGTCTCACTGAGTTGCTTAGTGCCTCACCCTTGCTGAGGCTGGCTTTGAACTTGTGATTCTCCTGTCTCAGCCTCCCAAAGTGCTGGGATTACAGGCATGCGCCACCAGGCCCAGCTACAATTTAACATTTTTTGAGTATTCACCTGTAGCAGGAGCTCTATTAAAAGTACCATTGAAGCCAAGTGTGGTGGCACCACATATAGTCCTTGCTATTCAGGAAGCTAAGGCAGGAAGATCACTTGATCCATGTAGTTCTGGGCCAGCCTGAGATCCCCAGCTCAAAAACAAAACAAAAAGGTACTGTTGAGAGTTCTGAAGCAAGTCTGATAAAGCTGTCAATTTGCAAGAGACTTACCCTCTGGTATTGGGAGGGGACTATGACCCCCCTAAAACTCTCCTGAGAGTCCTAAGAAAACTAAATGTTAAAGGCAATCCCAAAGAGTAAGTACATATATCTGACTGATCAATCAGAGGAGACTTCATGGAAGAGTGCCATTTAAGATGACTTTAAACAGTGTGTGGGATATGACAAATTCAGATGTAAAGGATGACTATGAAAAAAGAGAATGGAAATCAGAAAGACCTTGAGCTGGAAAAGTACAGGATGTGTTTGGGGAATCACAAGAAAAACAATCTCAGAGTAAGTTTCCTGTAAAGGAGTAGTGGGAAGTAAAAATGGCTGGAAAGAAGTTTGGCAGGGTAGGGAAAGCTTAGCAGGCAGGCCAGGGGCCTGGGTTTAACTCTCCACCATGAAGCTCAAGGTTCAAACTGGGAACTGACTGTGATGAACAAGATCCCCTGGAGGGTGAAAGATTGGGGTAGGGGACAGGGATAAGAGGCTACTGGAAGGGCTCAGATCAAGTGTAACATGGGCCTGGAAAGGTGATTATAAGAGACATTCCTAGCATGAGATTACCAGAATTTGGTAATGACATGGGTATCATTAGTAGAAGGAAACCTAAGGGGCTTGATGACAGCAAGAGGATGAAAAGATCAGAGCTGACTCTTGGACTTGAAATGCATCTGGTTCAGATCTTTACACCATCCTATTCAGCATAGTGAGTAAGGTGAGTGCACATATGACCTCTTCCATTGGAGTTTGTGCTGCCTATGTCTTTGTGTCCTCCATAGATCCAGCATGGTGCCTCCTGGCAATAGTTGCTCAATATTCTTGCTAAATTAAGGATGAAGATGCAGAACTATAAATGCACACAGTGTTCAAACACAGCTAGATCCCTCCAAGAATTTTTTTACTCTACCACTGAGCTACCCGCCCAGTCCTTTTTATTTTTTTATTTTGAGACAGGGCCTCACTAAGTTGTTGAGGGTCTCACTAAATTGCTAAGGCTGACCTCAAACTTGTGGTCCTTCTGTCTCTGCCTCCCCAGTTGCTGGGATTATAGGCATGCACCACCACACCTAGTCCCTCCTAATTTTTGTAACATGGACACACTTATCCAAATCCCCCATACAAATTTCAGGTCTTAAAGAAAAGCTGGAGCCTGTAATCCCAGCACTTAGGGAGGCTGAGACAGGAGAATCGCGAGTTCAAAGCCAGTGCTTTTATGTAGAGACAGGGTCTGGGGATGTGGCTCAGTGGTCAAGTGCCCCTGAATTCAACCTCCAGTAGGAAAAAAAAAAAAGGCTGGGACAATTCTTAACACATACACCAAACAGGAAATACCAAAGGGCATTTTTCACCAAGGATAATGTGTAGGACAGCAAATAAGCCCCAAAATAGATACATTGTTACTTCATAGTCATTTGCCTCCTGAGCCTATATGTGCTGTATTTTACACCTACTCTTCTTGTCTAAACATACAAGTCCCCTTCCATATGACACACGTCTTCCTGGAAGGCATAAAACACACCTTCTCTACAAGGACATCTTTTTCTCACATCTGCCTTTCACACCTGTCACTACCCTCACATTTAGACCAGAGCACAGTGCACCTGCACACTTGCCTGCATCCTCATTCCAAGGTAACTCATACACGACATGGTGAACAACATCATTACTATTTACACATGTGGACAGACCCTCATGCACAAATATAAATTAGGGTGTAGGGGGGCAAGAGTGATGATGGAAGAAAACTTCAGTGGGAGAGAAGGGGAGGCACCCAGAGTCAGGAATGCATAACTTGTTTATGATGGAAAATTTCTACAGGGCATTAGGCAGAGAGGGGAAATGAAAGGGATGTCAGGATCTTGTTTTACCATCACCTCCTACATCTGGAAACTGGGCCTCCAGCCGAATTCTCACTGTCCTCTTGCCACAGAGAGACTTCTTTTTGTGGCTTGACCAGATTGACACAAAAAGAAGACCCAGAGAACCCGGACTGCTCATCACTTTTTCTCACCCAATCTCATTCCCATTCCAGCTACCCCATTCCAGAGACCCAGGGCTCTGCTCCTGCTCATCCCTGCCACCCAGGAAGCTAGGGAAAAGTTGAGAGTGAATCACTAAGCTAAAGAGGGAGTGTGGGGGTAAGAGTGGGGGGATGAGATAAGTTTAAGAAGTGCCAGTTGCTAAGACCAGCTGCTGGACCTGTTCCCAACATCCTTATCCTAGAGAAACAGGTCCTAAGCATCTGGCATTTTTAGCTCTCCCCCAGTCTCCTTCCATATTCCAAAGATCATCATGTTTCTTCATTTCCTTCCTTTGACTGGTGTCTTGACCCTCCCCCACTCCAACTTCTTAGCTCCTTGTTTGTTTTCTTCATAGCAATCCACAGATCATCTTTGTTTACTTTTGGTGGGGGGGAGTAC
Organism: Geosciurus inauris; assembly: GCA_004024805.1. Taxonomy (NCBI): domain Eukaryota; kingdom Metazoa; phylum Chordata; class Mammalia; order Rodentia; family Sciuridae; genus Geosciurus; species Geosciurus inauris. Next base: position 29,261 of record PVHX01017048.1, on the reverse strand, counting down.
TGGGAATTGAACCCAAGGGCACATGCATGCTAAGTATGTGCTCTATCATTGAGCTACATCCCCGGCTTGTCTGTTTACTTTTTGATCTTATCCCCCCACCGCCACACACACACTTGAACATAATTTCCATGAGTCTATAGAGCCACATCTGCCCTTTTCCTCAATAGATCTCTGTGGTATCCTCAACACATGACCTGTCACTTAGTAGGTGCTTAATAAATATTTAAAATCCATCTCCTCTGAGGCACTAGAGCTCCTCCTGAGAGATATTTGTTTACCCAACTGTGTCCCTTCAGAGCCTCCCTATGCCCCTCACCCTTCACTATCTTTTCGTGGAGGAGGTTGAAAGATGCTCAGCTGTGGCCCAGGCTGATCTGCCACTGAATCAAGAACACCTGCAGGTGATGAAGCCCTGGCCTTCACCCTGGCCAAGTCCCTGATGCAGGAGTGTATTGCTGATCACAGGCCCAGAATGGGGGTGGGAGGCAGCAAAGGGGCTGAGAAGAGGTGGAGGCAGAATGGACAGAGGCAAGGGAGACAGATACTTGAAAGTGGGAGTTTCTGAGAAAGGGAAGCAGGATGGAAGAATGGAACCCAGGAGTTGAAGACAGGAAACAATTTGAAAACTCCTAGCCATAGCTGATATTTAGTAGATAATAACTATTTGTTGACTAGAGATAGGTTTGAGGTTGAATGGAAACAAGGGGTAGCAAAAAGAACATTATAATCTAGCAATGTTGGAGGAAATCCAGTTTAAATTCCAGCTCTGTTACTTATTAACTGTTTGATATTGAGCTAGTTACTTCTCTAAAAGCCTGTTTCCTCAATTAACACCTGGACAAAGTGACCTTTGGGTTATTGTAAGGGTTAAGAATATGTGTTCTGATCCCAGGACAGTAGGGGCTTCTCGTGTGGTAGCCTTTAATGTAATTATGGGAAGAGAGGCTGCTTCAGAACAGGGACAAGCATAGTGAGCTAACCCTGGAACAGGAGACCAGGATGAGAAAACAGCCTCCCAGTGCTAAGATCACCAGGTGATGCCATTTATCTTTTTTTTTTTTTAAATGCCGTGTATTTTCTTTCTTTTTTTTTTAAATTCTAGATGGACATAATGTCTTTATTTTATTGCTTTGTATGTGGTGCTGAGGATCGAACTCAGGGCCTCACGCATGCGAGGCAAGCGCTCTACTGCTGAGCTACAATCCCAGCCCGCCATTTATCTTTTCATCTCCCCTTTCTTCCCTCTCCATCTCAGGCAGGCTTTGTGGTTCTTTGTTTATCCCAGAAAAGCAGACTTATGCATTCCTAGTTCTTGTTCAACCAGTACAGATGATTTTAGACACCCTTCCCCTGTCACCCTCTAGACATGCAGTTTAGCTGGAACAATCCTGGCCAGAGACATGGGGTTAGGGTGGGGTGGTGAGTTTTAGGCAGCAAGTTAATAAATGACCCCTAAAGACATTTGTTTAGCTCCCAGGAGGGTCAAGCCCAGGCTCTGGCAGCCTCCTCTGACGCAAAGGCAAGTCAAGAGTGCCTGGAGCACAAAGGCAAGGTCACAGAAGTAACACTGCCACCTGCACTGGGAGGCAGCTCAGCCCAGTCCAGCCCAACGCAGCCTAGCTGAACGGGGAGCTGGGGAAAGGAAGCAGCATCCTCGCTCTCCTGCCAGCACTGGCTTCACACACTGTCTTCCAGGACCTAAGGTTATGGCTCTTCCTCTGGCCTGTTTCCTTCCCACCAGATTATAATTCTATGAGAGCAGAACTTTATCCATTTTCGTTTGGTACTGTTTCCAGTACCTAGAACTGTGCCTCCTGATGAATATAATCTGTCTGAAAAGGATAGAAACACAGGACTCTTTATGGCAGTAGTTAGAGCTGATCAAAGGGAAGGCAGCTTGCTGCTCTCTGTACTTTACTCCAGTGTCAGCACTGGAGAGGATGGCTGTAATTCAAGTCAAAACATAAGCATACCGGGCAACATAGCAAGAAAGACCTTGTCTCAAGATAACAAATAAAATGGGTTGGGGGTGTAACCCAGTGGTAGAGTGCTACCTAGTGTGCTCAAGGCCCTGGGTTCCATCCCCAGCGTGTACTCAATAAATAAATAAATAAATAAATAAACAAATATAAAAGAAAGAAAAAGAAAAATTTAAAAAGACATATAATCATGGGTGGGGTACAACAAAGTATTTCCCTTTTTGTCCTGCCTTTTCAAACACCCTGTATTTACTGATGACTTGATCTATAAAGTGAAGGGCTTAGATCAAAGGCTCTCTGGTGGCCCTTCCTCCTCCGAAACCCCATGATTCAGCAGCATCTCTCATCTGTATCTGAAAGTTAAACATGCCTCCCTCCTCCTTTCAAAGCAGCTGCTGCCATAGACCCTTTTCTTTTAAGGTTGGGATGTGTTTTCTTTTCCAGAGAGGCCTCTGGAACAGAGAAGGGTGCTGGGGGCTGGCCCGCCTACAGCTCCCTGGCCCTGGCCAGTGGGGATCGCGTGTTAGATTAGGGTTTGATCTGCTGCCAAGGGTGAGCCCTGTGGCGGTTTTCTGGGAAGGGTAGATGCCATGTGTGACTCAGAACCAAGTTAGGGAAAAAACAAGCTCACTCAATTGCTGGCATCCTCCTGACTTGCCTGGCTTTGACCATGAGCTCATGAAAGAGGAAGCTGGGTTGGGCAGACAGTAGTAGCTCTGCTTTCCCTCAGCTTTTCTCTCCACCACCTCATGGATTCCCTAGAGTGTCTGGGCTGTAGGCAGCCGTCACTTTGGCTCCTTACAGCTCTGGCCCTTTTATGACACTTTCTCTTCCCAGACAATTGGTCAGTTATTTCCCCAAGTTGGAAATCTCACCCAGTTATAGAAGAGGGATTGCTCAAAAGGGGAGACCGAGAATGACTCGTGTCTCTTGGCTCTGTTGAGCTTTTCCCCCGACCATGACCATCTTATTTCTGAAATAAGTGCTGCTAATGCTAGAAGGTTGAATGAAGGGCTTGCTTGATTGGTAGGATTCCACAGTTCAGGAAAGAAATAGGGAGTCCTTAATTACTGGGCAGCTCAGCTGCTACCCTCTGGGCTGCCACATCCCATATGGGACCAACTTACCTAATACTTTTGGTATTCAGAGCAGTTCATTACTAGAAAGGCACATTTTATTTTAGCAGAAATGATAACAATCATGGGTCACAAAGAACCTAACTAATTCCAGTCCCTCTACTGCACCTTTTAATTAAGTTTTTTTGTTCTTGATGTTGTTGTTGTTTGGTGCTGAGGATTGGATTCAGGCCTTATACATGCTAGGGCAAGCATTCTACTGAGCTACACCCCCAGCCCCTAGTTGAATGAGGTTTTCCCCTGCTCCTCAAATGGAGATTAAATCCAGGGGCGCTCTATCACTGAGCTACACCCCTAGTGCTCTAAATTTTTTTTATTTTGGGGCAGGGTCTCACTAAGTTGTCCAGGCTGGCCTAGAATTTGTTGGTCTTCCAGCCTCAGCCTTCTGAGTAGCTGGGATTACAGGTCTGTGCCACGATGCAAGCCCCCTAGTTGGATGAGTTTTGATAAATGCATATATTGTGTAAATGCCGTATTTCCAGCACCCTAGAAAGTTCCTCATGTCCGTTTGTAATCAATTCCCCATTATACACACACACTCCCAGCCTCTGACAACCATTTATCTGTTTTCTGTTTTATAGTTTTGCCTATTCTAGCATGTCATCTCAAGGGACCCATAGTAGGCACTCTTTTGTCTGGAGTCTTGCTCAGTACAATATTTTTGCAATTCATCCATGTTATTGCATGACTCAGTAGTTCTTTTCTTTTTGATTTCTGAATAATATCCCATTGTGTAAATAGACTACAGATGGCTTATTCATCCACTCTTGGTGGGCATTTGTGGGCTTTTTTTTTTTTAATTGTTTTGAGTTGTTTTCTTTTTTTTGGTATCAGGGATTGAACCCAGGGGCACTTAACTACTCAATCACTGAGCCACTTCCCCAGCCTTATTTTGTATTTTATTTAGAGACAGGGTCTCACTAAGTTGTTTAGGGTCTCCATAAGTTGCTGAGGCTGGCTTTGAACTTGTGATCCTCCTGCCTCAGCCTCCTGAGCTGCTGGGATTACAGGCGTGAGCCACTGCACCTGGCTTGTTTTGAGCTACTATGAATAAAACTGCTATAAATATTTATATACAAATCTTCATGGATATGTATTCTTGTTTCTTTTGAGTAAGTATCTAGGAGTAGTATAATTGGGTGTTATTAGTTTTGTTTGTTTTGTTTCTGTTTTTGTTTTTGTTGTAGATGGACACAATACCTTTATTTATTTATTTAATTTTATATGGTGCTGAAGATGGAACCCTCACACATGCTAGGCAAGCACTCTATCACTGAGATATAACTGCAGCCCCAAGGGGTTCATTTTTTACTTGAGAAGACATCAGCATGCTGCATTTAAACTCTGATAGGACTGTTTTAAGGATGCTGCATGGAAATATCCATCTTGTAAAGTCTTATCTCAACTCTGTGAAGTCAAATTATTTTCTTTGTCGGGGAATAACTTCTCACTCTAGTTACTTCAGGGGACAGAAGTGGGTTGAGATGCAGCTATGTCAGCAGCCAGCAGCCTAGACTGGCATGTCCTCCAGAGGCCACATCAGCTCCAAAAAGCAGCAGTAGCCCCAGGAACACAGTCTCTCTTGACCCCACCACCCTGGGCTCGGCGTCTCCCTGCTGACCGGTCTCCTTACTCTGATTCTGCTGCCTGACTCTGTGGTGTAAATAACACCAGCCCAAGCTTCTGAGCATGACTCAATCACACTGCTCCACGTGCTAAACTTGAATCAACTCACAAAGCTTTCATAACCCTCCATTATTCCCCATATCCCTGTTTCACAGATGCCACAAATGAGGCAGCTCACTTTCTCAAGATTGCATAACCATGCACCAATGGGAGTTCAATTTGAACCCAGTTCTCCCTCATCCTAAAGTCAATCAGCATGGTGCATTGGTCAGAGTGTTGTCATTAGAGCCAGTCCACCTTCACTCACTTCTACCTTTTCTTTTTTTTCCTATTTATTTATTATTTTGGTGGTGCAGAGGATCAAACCCAGAGCCTCACACAGGCCACATAAGCGCTCTACCACTGGCCCACATCCCCAGTCCACATTTTAGTTCATTTAATTTTCCTGATAAGCTTCTGAGAGGAAGGTCAAGCTCATGCCTGTTTTTCAGGTGAGGTGACCACATAGAGGCTCTGCAAAGCAGGGCAAGTGGCACAGCTGCGTTTGGCATTCAGGAATTTTGACTCCAGAGAGAAAGCTGTCACCATCTATTTTTTCTGCCTCTTAACAATCCTCATTATTCGCATTATTCAGCTCACTGCCCTTGTTCTTTGTGTCTTTGGGATTTTACACTGCTCTGACGTTTGTGTCCCTGCTTTTGTTTTACATTCAAACTCTGAAAGGGTTGTGTATGCACTCCCAGAATAGAATGACCTTGTGGGGCAGCCCCATGGGGCATTCTCACCTCTTGCCAGCTCTTGGGAAGAGGGCAGTGCCCATAGCGTGGCAGAGATCCTAATTTAGCAGGTGAGATCAGGGTGGTAAGGTTATCTCTAGGGTGACCAGACCTAAGGACTCTCTCCCAAACACTCTTCTCTTGAGTAGGGGATGTAACCAGAAGATGCTTTAAGATGTTGAAGTCATCTCAAATATCATTTCTAGCCTGGCATGGGGGCACATGCCTATAATCCCAGCAGCTCCAGAAGCTGAGACAGGAGAATCTTGAGTTCAAAGCCAACCTCAGCAATAGTGAGGCACTAAGCAACTCAGTGAGACTCTGTCTCTAAATAAAATACAAAATAGGGCTAGATTTGTGGCCCTGTGGTTGTGTGCCCTGAGTTCAATCCCCATTACAAAAAAAAAAAAAATCGTTTCTTTCCTCAAATGAATTTTGAGTTCTTTCTTTCTTTCTTTTTTGGTACTGAGGACTCAACTGACTCAACTCGACTGCTGAGCCACATCCCCAGCCTTATTTTGTGTTTTATTTAAAGAGAGGGTCTCACTGAGTTGCTTAGCACCTCACCATTGCTGAGGCTGGCTTAGATCTTGCAATTCTCCTGTCTCAGCATCCCAAAGTGCTGGGATTACAAGCGTGCACCACTGTACCCGCCAAATTTTGAGTTCTTTCTGATAAGAGGACTAATCATTAAATGCACCGTGCCTGGCATATATAAGGTAATTCATGGATTGGTTGAATGATGAATGAATAAAGAGTCCTAGATTCTTTGAATTTAGCTCTGTCTTATCTAATAATAGTATGTGACTATTTAAATTCAAATTAATTAAAATTAAATTATGTTTAAAATTTATTCATCATAACCATATATGGCTGTTGGTTACCATACTGGAGAGTGTAGATATAGAACATTCCCATACTTACAGAAAGATCTATTGGAGAGCACTAGGCTAGACGATGGGTGGGGTAAGAGAAGAAAAAGTGTTGCGTTGAGAAAACAGTGTAGGCTGATAGCTTTAATTGATTGTGGACAATTTTGAGAACATTAAGATCAGCCAAACGCAATAGTGCATGCCTATAAACCAGTGACTTGGGAGACTGAGGATGGCAAGTTCTAGGCCAGCCTCAGCAACTTAAGGAGACTCTGTCACTACATAAAAAGTAAATATAGCTGGGCGCGGTGGCGCAAACCTGTAATCCCAGCACTTAGGGAGGCTGAGACAGGAGAATTGCGAGTTCAAAGCTAGCCTCAGCAACGGCGAGGCGCTAAGCAACTCAATGAGACCCTGTCTTTATATAAAACACAAAATAGGGCTGGGAATGTGGCTCAGTGGTCAAGTGCTCCTGAGTTCAATCTCCAGTACCAAAAAAAAAAAAAAGTAAATATGTTTTAAATAGGGCTGAGGATGTAGCTCAGTGGTAGAGCACCTCTGAGTTCAATCCCCAGTACTGCAAATAAGTAAGTAAGTTAAGATCATTTGCTAGGTGTGGTGGAACATGGTTATAGTCGCAGCTAGATAGAAAACAGCAGTATTGCAAGTTCAAGGCCAGTCTGGGCAACTTAGTGAGACCCTGTCTCAAAATATTAAATAAATAAATAAGTAAGCAAGCAAGCAAGCAAGTAAGTAAGTAAGTAAGTAAATAAATAAATAAATGGGGGAGCTCAGTTCTTAGCATGCACAAAGTTCTTGGTGTCCTTGGTTTGTTCCCTAGTACTACCAAAGAAAGAAAGAGAGAAAGAAAAAGAAAGAAAGAAAGAAAGAAAGAAAGAAAGAAAGAAAGAAAGAAAGAAAGAAAGAAAGAAAGAAAACAAGGAAGAGTTAAGATCAATGTCCTCTTATATTGCTCATTCAGGACTCTAGAAACAACTTCCTAAGAAGTATTTTATTCAGAAAAGGCAACATCTTTCTTGTCACATCCACACTTCTAGGAAAGGAAGTCAGGAGGTTGAAGGGGGAACTAAGGCCACTGAATTCCCTGTCATTTGCTACCATTCCACGGTGCTTTGTACCCATGATGTCATCCATCCTCAAAGCAACACTGTAAGGACACAAAAGAGTGGTGAGAATAAGAGGCCAAAAGTCATAGACTTGTTGAACAGTAGAGGCTAGTCTCCACACTCAAAACATCAGTAGAAGCCAGGTGTGGTAAACCACACCTGTATTCCAAGCTACACAGGAGGCTGAGGCAGGAGAATCCTGATTTGAGGCCAGCCTGGGCAACTTAGGGAGATCTTCTCTCAAAATAAAATTTTTTAAAAAGGACTAGGAGTGTAGCACAGTGGTAGAGTGCTTAGCTAGTGGTAGAGTACCTAGCATGTTCAAGGCCCTCAGTTCACTCCCTGGTACCAAAACAAAAGCAAAAAACATCAGTAGGCTGACCATCAAATTTATTCAACTGGGAGCTGTGGAAGGCAGAGAGATGTATAACATATGAGCTTTGATGATTTTATAGCCTAGTTAAGGGAAAACAAGGGAAAGGTGTAGTAACTATATAACTAATATGATTATAACTATCTGTAGCTGTGTGTGTGTATCTAATAACATAATAGCTGATAATTGTTTGGTACCGCTTGATAAGAACTTTTCCTCCTGTGAAGACCTCACAGATGACCATGATGATTGTCAATGAATGGAATGCTGAGACAGAAAGCAAACATTCTGGGAATTCAGAGCAAGGTGAGATCACTGCAAAATGGGGGGTTGGGAGAAAGTTTTGGTTGAAGTATAAAACCTGCAGGAATGCCAGATAGTCACACAAATTTGGATATAACTCTTGGCTTACAAGAAACCAGATACTCCATTGCTTGTATTTTTTTTTTTTTTGGGACCACTGCACCACTGCACCTGGCTTGCTTGTAATTTTTAATGAAATAATTGAAAATTCATTTTGTTTTCTAAGTTTGGTATGTGTTTGTGTGTGTGTGTATGTTTGAGATAGGGTTTTGCTATTCTTCCCAAGCTGATCTCAAACTTAAGATTCTCTTGCCTCAGACTCCTGAGTCACTGGGACTACAGCTGGGCACCACTATACCTGGCTTCCTTTTATTTCCTGGATGATAAAATGCTGACCAAAAGCCAGGCACAGTGGTGCATACTTGTAATCCCAGAAACTTGGGAGGCTGAGGCAGGAGGATCACAAGTTGGAGACCAGTCTGGGCAACTTTGTGAGACTCTGACTCAAAATAAAAAAATTAAAGAGCCGGGCGCGGTGGCGCAAGCCTGTAATCCCAGCACTTTGGGAGGCTGAGACAGGAGAATCACGAATTCAAAGCCAGCCTCAGCAATGGCGAGGTGCTAAGCAACTCAGGGAGACCCTGTCTCTACATAAAACACAAAATAGGGCTGGGGATGTGGCTCAGTGGTTGAGTGCCCCTGAGTTCAATCTCCAGTACCAAAAAAATAAAAAATAAAAAATAAAAATAAATAAAAAGAGCTAAGGATGTAATTCAGTGGGACTATACCCCTGGGTTCAATCCCCAGTATTACAAAAAAAAAAAAAAAAAAAAAAAAAAAGCTGACTAAGGATACTTGGTCTATGTTCTCTCCAGTTTTCGAAATACCCAAATTAACAAACAAAAAACCTCCTGCACGTTTCATAATGACTCTAGAAGCTTAAGTTGGATACTCTAAATGTAAAATGGTTTGAGTTGCCCGTATTTAATAATGCTGTGGTGAGCATCTAGTGGTGTATTTCAAAACACCTTACCTAACACTCAGGGTTATATAATGTTAGCTCTGCCCATAATTTCTTCAGTATAGAACGTATGAAAAGTCCAACCTTGCACTCTGATCAGGCTTGCCTAAATTCTCCTTACATAATTACAACCTCTTGCCAGTGGTGATTTAGAAATGTTCTTCTAAAGTTCTATGCACTTTATTTCAACTTCCTTTAATTTTTCTAAAGCTTCTACTTTTCTTCTTTAACATTTGTATTTCTTAGTCTTCAAGTTACAGAAACACATTGTGGCTAACTTACACTGAAAAAAACTGAATATTGGGAGGATGATGGATGATTTCTAGAATCAAAAAAAGGCTCAGGAAACATCAGGAACCAGGGTAGTTCCAGAGGATTAGGTGGCAAGAATCAACAGTCTTACCTTGACTGCTTGCTGAAATGAATGAGCATCATTCACTTTTTCTATCCTTTCCATTCCTGTTCATGATTCAAAGCCCCAACAGAGAGTCTGATTAACTTAGTCTAGGTAGGTGCTAGGATAAGCTGACAGCTCTTTAGCACTGCACAAAGCTAATTCCCCAAGGAACCCAAAAATTGTTATCAGAAGAGGAGAGTATAGATGCAGAATGATCTAGTTCCAGAAATTCAATACATTGTCATTTTATCCTCTTAACCTCTTTTCTCTGCTTTGTCTAATATCCATAATAGGGGTAACTAATGAATCTTCTAGTGTTGTTAAAAAAAAAAAGATACATAAAAGTAAATCCATCTATACTGGAATTTCCCCCCAAAGATTGAATTGTTGCAGAAGTTTGGTTTTAACTGCCCCTGACTGTTGAACATAAGGATTAAAGAAGATAATGAATGCAAAATGTCTATTATCATGCCTGGCATGTAGCAAGGTTCATTAGATGTCATCCCCAGCTGGGCACGGTGGTGCACTCCTGTAATCCCAGCACTTTGGGAGGCTGAGACAGGAGAATGGCGAGTTCAAAGCCAGCATCAGCAAGGGCGAGGCGCTAAGCAACTCAGTGAGACCCTATCTCTAAATAAAACATGAAATGGGGGGGGGGATGTGGCTCAGTTCTTGAGTACCCCTGAGTTCAATCCCCAGCACACCCCCTGCCAAAAAAAAAAAAAAAAAAGTCAGCTCTGTTCCCAGCCCTTCTATTCACTCAGTGGACTGTTGGAGCTGGCTCAGACCGGCTCATGAGCACAGATCATTCTGTAAACCAACTGATATGATGTTGGCAGCTTAAAGTTGACCTTCATGGGAATATTTATACCAAAGAAATTGGAAATGATGCAAATCAGGTCTCCTGCCACCCCGACCCCCAGGCAGTTGTTAAACATTTACTGGTACCCATTTGGCATCCACTCCTTTCCTTCCTTTACAAGATGTGAGCAGGACTATGAAGGACTGTGTGCCAGTAGAAATAGGTTCAGCTATGAGTGACAAAGAAATGGAACAGTGGCTTCCTGGCTATAAGTTCATCTCTGGAAGAAACAATGTCCAGACCAAGGCAGGCAGATTAGGGCTTGGACAGTAGCTCTACCTGTCTGCCTCACCAGCCTCAAAGACTAGCTGTTGCTTCATGGTCTAAGATGGCTGCTCAAGCTCCACATTTCAGCCAATAGCAAAGACAAGCGTGAAGAAACACACACTTCTTCCTCTTAAGGCCACTGACAGAAATAATCCATAACACTTCCACTCACTTGAAATGAGTTAGAATGAAGTCTTCAGCCATGTCTAACTTCAAGGGAGGCTTGGAGATGCGTTGGGTACTGCAGGCAGCCACATGCCCTGCATGCAAGTGGGAAGAAGGGGAGGATGGATCCTGGGAGGATGCTAAGAAAGCTTCCCTCCCACAAATGGGCAGGATTTAGGAACATGTAAGAGAAAGGGGAAACAGGTGTTGGTGTGATGGGAATAAGCGTTGTTTATATCTGAAGGAGCCGACTGGAATAGAAAATTGGAAATACTGACAAATGAGGTTAAATAAACAAGATGAAAGCCGGATCTTAGTGAGAGTCCAGGAAAGCAGACAAAAGAATCTTTGTCTCATTGAACTTTCAGTAGGGGAGTTACATGATCAGAGGTATTTAAGCCATTTTCATCTCAAACTTACATGGAGCATGTATTGGAGAAGTGAGGAAAAACAGGAAGCGGCAGCGGGTGGGAAAGGAGATTGATTTCACAGTAAGGTGAGGGGCAACCATGGGGGCAATGGGAGTGAGAAGCATGAAATAAATGAAAGGGATTTTCTAGGAAAATGGATTATGATTGATGGTTGGACTCATAGGGAGCTTCAAGCTGGGGCCTTGGGACAGGGCTCCCAACAGTAAGGTGAATGAGTTAAAGTAGCTGCTTGGGGTTTTAGACTGGGTTACTAGAAGCAGAACTTGGGGCAGGGGTTTTGTTCAAGAGACTTATTGAGGGGAGGTTCTCAGGAGAAAGAAACTGAGAGGAATAGGATAGGAAAGGAGGAAAAGCTAAGCAACAATGTAGGCTAGCTTCAGTGAGAGCCAGAGGGGAAGCTCAGGGCTACAAATGCATTCCCACCAAGTCAGCTGCACCTGGAGGCAGGGCTGAGGGTTTGTAGTCACTGGTTAGTCTAGAGTATATGCAAGGGCAGATGGCCTGGCTTCTATTTGTCCCTTAGCGATGCTCTGGGAGAGAAGGCAGCTGTGTGTGGTTATCATATGACATTTTCAGCAGTCGGAGGATGAGTGCACCAGCTGGGAAAAAGGATCTTGGTCTCAACAGCATCCCGTACAGTGGATCCATTTTGGGCAAAAAGGATTTGAGGTAGCAAAGAGATAAGGATGTGGTGGATGATTAGTGAGAAATTGGCAAATATTAGATATGTGGATACTGGGGTGGGGCACTTTAGCACACAGGTGAGAGTTTAAGCAACAAAGAATGAGCTCTTGGAAGGCCATGGATAGACAGAGGGGAACAACCTTTTGGAAAGTAAGTCAGTGACATCCTGATGGGAAGGTGGGTGAAAGGAGGAATCAACGAAAAATACAAAGAAGAGATTGGTAGAAAAGCATGCTAGCATGATTGACTTTGACTTAGGACTGGAATTCCAGGAAGAGGTTGAAGGGCAATGTATGAAGAAAAGGTTGAGGCAGCCAGGCGCGGTGGTGCACGCCTGTAATCCCAGCACTTAGAAGGCTGAGACAGGAGAATCGTGAGTTCAAAGCCAGCCTCAGCAATGGCGAGGTGCTAAGCAACTCAGTGAGACCCTGTCTCTACATAAACCACAAAATAGGGCTGGGGATGTGGGTCAGTGGTCGAGTGCCCCTGAGTTCAATCCCTGGTACCAAAAAAAAAAAAAAAAAAAGTTTGAGGTGTTTGTTTTTTGTCAGTTCAGGGGATGTTGGGAGCCTCTGAGGGAATAATTTTCACAGCAGAATAGGATAGGATGCCAATGGTGAGGGCTAGCAATGCTTTCCACATTTCGTACCATACGCTCTGACTAACTCTTAACTCCTCTAGGGCACTTTCTGCTGCGATTTACATGCTACTCATCCTGCCTTGACCTAAAGTTACCCTATGTTCTGGTTGCCTAATGCTACCCAACAAATCACCCAAGACTTAGTAGCATGAGATAATCCTTTGTTGTGGGGGCTTGCCTTGAGATGGCACCGAGCAGCCAGCTCGGGACTGACCACGCTGCCTGAGAAAGCCACATCTCCTCACCCTTATTGGCTGATCTCTGCTTCCGTGCATGGACAAAGCATGGCTCTAACCTAAATGAATCCATACCATTACACGTGGACAGCCCCCTTCTGCATTCTTAGCTTAGAAACAGGACACCGCTGGACCCCCTTCCCTATATAAGCTTGTAACCTCCCCCTCAATAAAGCAGTTTCTGCTTGAGACAGAACTCCCCAGCTCGTGAGTGGTGATTACGTGCTGGGTGGCTTTACCTTCCTTGGTTTGCCCCACCCCCACCCCCGGTGGCGCTCGGGGACTCGCTTCTCCTGCTGGTCGGAGGAGTGGACACCCGGCGTTCACCCCCGCACTTTGTTATAGTCACCAATCCCGTGGGTGAGGAATTTGGATATAACAGTGGGGATGGCCTGTCTCTGCTTCATGGTGTCTGGGGCTGCAGCTAGAAATCTTAAATCTGGGCAACTGGAATCATCTGCAGGCTCCTTCACTCCCATATGTGGGAGTGAGTGCTGCCTACTGGCTTGAGGGCCTTAGTTCTCCTCTCTGTAACCTAGTTTGAGGTTCTCTCGTGTTGTAGCTGGGTTGCTGAGAGATGAGGCATGAACTGTATTTTTCTCCCCACAAACCTACCTCTGGGATGCTGGAGATGGAACTCAGGGCCTGGTGCATGCTAGGCAAGTGCGCTGTCCCAGAGCTATACCCCACTCCCTTATGTTCTTTTTATGACCTCACCTTTTCATGATTTGCATAATTTCTCTCATACCCCATTGGCCAGAACAGTCACAGCCCTAACCCAGAGGGAGAGTACATAGCTTTAGCCTAGAATGTTAGTCACGTGACAAGATCATGAGTGTGTGATCAATCTTTGGAAAATATAGTAGTCCTCCTTTATTGGAGGAGGATACATTCCATGATCCCCAGAAAATGCTTAAAACTGGGGATAGTGCCAAACTCTATCTATGCTGTTTTCTCCTCTACATAGCTATGATGAAGTTTAACTTATAAATTAGGCACAGTAAGAGATTAACAACAATAACTATGATGAAATACAACAATTATAATAATCCATTGTAATGAAAGTTATGTGAACGTAGTCTATCTCAAAATGTCTTACTGTACTTATCCATCTTGTGATGATTTGAAATGATATATTGCCTATGTGATGAGATGAGTTGAGTGAATGACACAGCATTGTGACATAGCATTAGGCTACTATTTACCTTCTGATGGTATGTTAGCAGGAGGATCATCTGCTATTGGGGATCCTGGATCATGGGGCCATGATGATGTTGGGTGGGTAGTGTATATAGCATGGATACCCTGGACAAGTGATGATTCACATCCTGGGCGGGACAGAGTAGAACGGCATGAGATTTCATCATGCTGCTCTGAATAGCACACAATTTAAAACATGAATTATTTACTTCTGGAATTTTCCATTTAATGTTTTGAGGAATAACTGAAATCCCCCCCCAAAAACAAAACCATGGATAGAGAGGACTACTGTAGATAACTGGAAGGAAAAAGTCCTTTGGTCTATTATCTACTTTTTTCACATACAGTGCATCATTTGATCCTAAACTAGCTATCGCAGTAACCATTTCATGGTTAAAGAAACTAAGGCTTAGAGGGATAAATTATCTGCCTCAGATAACTCAGTTAGCAAGAATTCAGCTGTGACATGAACCCAGGTCTCTAGGTTGGCGGTGCTTTTATTAAGAACTTGCTTTTTTTCAAACAGCAGATAAAATTTCTGGGGGCTGTGTTGTTTTTTCAATGGCCTGGCTTCCTCCATTCTCAGAACAGCACAAGGCCAACCACAGGGCTATTTCCAGAGGCTATGTCCTGTGCTGCTTACTGACTGGTCTTGTATTTGATACACATGGAGCTTTAATGTGAATAACTTCCTTCCTTCCTCCCTCCCTCCCTTCTTTCCTTCCTTCCTTCTTTCCTTTCTTCCTTCCTTCCTTCCTTCCTTCCATACCAGGGATTGAACTCAGGGGTGCTCTACCACTGAACTTTGTCCCTAGCCTTTTTTTATTTTTTATTTTGAGACAGGGTCTCCTTAAGTTGCTGAGGCTGGCCTTGAACTTGTGATTCTCCTGCCTCAGCCTCCCAAGTTAAATTGCTGGGATTATAGGCCTGCACTGCTGCACCCAACTTCATCTCTTTCGTGGGGCCTGGTGAGGGTGAAGACACAGATCCTCATGTTGAATTCATCCTCTGGGATGGTAGAAGACCAGGAGGAAGTTGCGCCTCATTTTACTATCTGGGAAATGAGCAGGCAGCTCTCAGGTGGGGAGTGGGCGTTGAGTCGGAACTTCCAGGAGAGTCGAGGTGAAGCAATCAGACCCCAATCTGCTCAGGGAAAGGGGAAAACCGAAAGGGAAGTGGCCCAGGTGGTTCCTGTAGGTTCAGCTCACTCAGAGTGGAGAGGGGAGCCAATTTCCACCCCCTCCTCAAAGCAAATCCCAGTCCTAAAAATTCTTCATAGGCTCCAGGGAAATCCTGACAAAAGGACAGCAGCTGGAGTGGGTGAGAGGGAGCTAATCATCATCAGGAGGGGGTGGGACAGATCTTAGAACTTGCATAGGCCTCAGATTTCCAAATCCTGCCTGGGCTTGCTCCCTTGCTCCTCTCTCTAGCACCACCAACCTTTGACTTTATCTTTTTAGAAACATCCCCAAGCTAACAGTTTATTTTGGAGATTGCAGATCAGGAAGGGACTCTCAAACCACAATTTCCACTTCTGTTGTAGGGGCAGGAAACATGGGGCTTTCTAACCCTTTGATGCCTGGAAAGTAATAAGGAGGGCTACTGCCTGTTCCAGGTCCACCCTCCTTCCCTGTTGTCCCACACCAGCCCTGCAGAGACATTTTAGATTTTTTTTTTCCTGGTCTGGTTTCTCCCTATGCTCCCTTCTGCTAAAATCTGTCTCTTCCTGAATAGTCCCTCTGAAAATAGCTCACTGTGGCTTCTCATATCACCTCATTGGCCTCACCTTCATGGATCTTGGTGGGCCTGCCTCAATTGTATCATGTGTGAGTCACCCTTGCTGTTGTTTCTGCCCCACCAGTGTCCCCCCACCCCCACCCCCATAGGCATTACTCATGACTAGAGTCACCAATCCCTCTGGAATGCACGCTCTCCTCCAGGACACCCTTTCTCCCCACATCCTTTATTATTTTGTTTAAACTAATGTTCTCCCCACTATGATTAACAGTGCATGTTTGTTGTGGAAACTTTGTTGAGTGCAAAGCATATGCAAAACGAGAATAAAAAGTGCCCATAATTCCACAACCCAAATAGAACTTCCGTTGCCTTCTTGGTGGACTTCCTTGTGTTCCCTGGTCCAGGCCTTTGTGCATGCTTATTGTTCCTTCTACATGAAAGTCTCTCACCTTACTCCTTCACTTTCCCCTCCCTCATTCTGTGAGTAAATCCATTCATCCTATGGTCATAAAGGTTACTTTTTGAAAAAATTTTCCTATATCCCTCAAGTTAGGTCTCCCGTTATATGCTCATAGTAGTACTCAGTACTTTTTCTTGTAGTGTTTGTTACAACTAGAAATTAACTCTAGTTTTTGTCCTCATCTCTAGTGTCTATCTTAGCCAATTGACTTGATGTAATATCTATGACTGGCCTTCTTGTTTGTTCTTTTGTTTGTTTCTGTGTGTGAGACTGGGTCTCGCTATGGTGCCTAGGCTGGTCTTGAACTCCTGGGTTTAAATGATCGTCCTACCTAAGCCTCCTGAGTGGTGGGACTATAGGCATGTGCCACTGTGTCTTGCATCTTCTTGTTTATTCTAATGGCCCAAGTGTCCACCAGGGTACTTGTATGTGGAAGACACAACATATTGTACCAAGATGCCTTCCTGGAATAACCATGTGCCTGTACTCTTAGCACTTTATTTATTTAGGTACTGGGGAATTGAACCCAGGAGTGCTTTACCACTGAGCTACATCCCCAGTCCTTTATATTTTTTATTTTGAGACAGTCTTGCTAAATTGCCCAGGCTGGCCTCGAAGTTGTGATTTTCATGCTGCAGCCTCCTGAGTTGCTGGGATTAAGGATGTTCACCACCATGCCTGGCTTCTATCCCTAACTTTTTAAAGAGCATATAAGTGCTCTCATACCCTTGGACAATTTTATTTTCCTTTGGATGGTTTCATCCTTTCTCTCTCCTTCCTTCCTTCCTTCCTTTCTCTCTCTCTCTCTCTCTTTCTTTCTATTTTGTGGTGCTGGATATTGAACCCAGGGCTTTGTGAATGAAAGGAAGCACTCTACCAACTGAGCTATATCCCCAGCCCATCTCATTGCTTTGAATACCATATATACACTGAAAACTGCCCACCCCAAACCTCTTCCCTAGGGCATCTTCAAAGAAGTATCCAACTGTTTGCTCAACATGACACATCACAGACATCTCCAACTAACATATTAAAAATAAACTCCTAGTATTTCCCCCAAAGATGATCTACTTATCATCTCATTAATGCAACTTCATTCTTACAATTGCTCAGGCTTTGGAGTCTACCTCAATGCCCCATTTTTTCTGCATCCAGTCTATCAGGAAATCTTACTTGCTTTACCTTTAAAATATCTAAATTTTGGGGCTGGCGTTGTGGCTCAGTGGTAAAGCACTTGCCTAGTATATGTGAGGCACTGGGTTTGATTTTCGACACCACATATAAATAAATAAATAAAATAAAAAGGTATTGTGTCCATCTACAACTAAAAAAAAAAAGGTAAAAAAAAAAGTCTAAACTTTGACCACTCCTTACCATCTCTAATGCTGCTATCTTGGTCTAAGCCACTACCACTTTTCATCAGGATTCTTACTTTCCTAACAACAATCCTAGTCTGCTTATTTCTACCCTTGCTCCTCTACTGCCTGTTGGTAACAACCAATGTGACATTGTTAAAAAAAAAAAAAAAAAAAACACAGCCAAAATGCTCTTGTTTTTCACTTGGAGTACATACCAAAGTATCTGCAGTAACTGATAAGGCCCTAATTATCCTTCCTCCTTCATTACCTCTCAGATCTCATCTCCAGCCACACTCCTCCTCCCCCTCACTCACACTGTTCTTTCCGGCATATTCCCACCTCATGGCTTTTGTGCTGACCATTCTCTCTGTATTGGATGTTGACCCTCCAGATACGCACTTTCTTTAAGTTATTGCTCAAATGATCACTTGTCGTTGAGGTCTTCTCTGATTATCCTCTTTGAACTTGCAATCCCCCATACCCCCTTCCCCACCATGGCACTCCCAAGCCTTCTCTCTTTTTTTGGCTCTGGGGAAGGAACCTAGGGCCTTGCGTATGTGAGGCAAGTGTTCTACCACTGAGCTTTGCTCCAGTACTAGAATTCATTTCATAAATTGCCTTTGCAACTTCAGCTTTTTTCTCTGTCTCCCACCAACACCTTCTATCCCACTCAAACATCTTTGTATTTTGTCACTTTCATGTGTCAGTTTAAATGTCAGTTTCTAAGGACAGTCTTTCCTGATTCCCCATGCTGTGTTAATTCTGGTGCTCTTTATTCTTATGTCATCCTGTATACCCCTGTAACCCCTGTTTGTTACAGTCATGACTTTATTCTTGTGTGTTTCTTCTCTGTCCTAAGCTCCATAGGGCAGGCAGCATCTCTAGCTGGCTGCAGTATCTCCCGGGCTGATTCGGTGCTGGGCACATAGTAAGTGATCAGTAAATATTAGTTTGTATTGGTAGATTCTCAGTTTATTTATTTATTTATTTATTGGTACCAGGGATTGAACTCAGGGGTACTCGACCACTGAGCAACATCCCCAGCCCTATTTTGTGTTTTATGTAGAGACAGGGTCTCACTGAGTTGCTTAGTGCCTCCCCGTTGCTGAGGCTGGCTTTGAACTCAGGATTCTCCTGTCTCCACCTCCCAAAGTGCTAGGATTACAGGCATGTGCCACCGGGCATGGCTTCTCAGTAAGTTTATCTTGATCTGAATTGTCCTCAAATAGTTTCTCAGATAGTACATATAATTGTTGTCTAATTTGGATTGAAATTGCTCAGAAAGATATTATGTGTTCTTTTCTTTAAATCCCCAACAGTATGGGCTTCTTCATCCAGGAAAATTTCTACAAATTATTATTAACTGATCTTCCCACAAAAACATTCCCAACAGACATCACAGTTGAAATAACAATCTTTGATATGATGGATTTTCTAAAAAATTTATCCACAGTTCCTGGTTCTCACCCCATGGCCCTAGCTCTTTTCTTTTCTTTCTTTATTTTTCTTTTTGTACCAAAGTTCAAACACAGGGGCACTTAACTACTACATCCCCAGACCTTTTTATTTTTTATTTTGAGACAGAGTTTTGCTAAATTGCTGAGGCAGGCTTTGAACTTGTGATCCTCCTGCCTCAGCCTCTGGGGCCACTGGGAACCTTTGTTCATTTCTAAGTGATAAGAATGATGTTGGGGTTCTTTAGACCTCAGAAGCAGACCTCCAAAGGCAGAGTTTAAAGGAAGAGGTTCATTATGGTGTGACTGTGTGGTCTGCACAGAAACATGCATGCGTGCACCAGCCCACCTCAGACACACAGGCTCACCCACCTTGGCTCCAGGAGAGTGCATGCTGCTCCCTCCCTCCATCACTTTCCTGCCCTTCTCTCATCTGCTCCTTTTTCTCTCCAAGGCAGTTCATAGAAACTGGAATTTCTTTTCTCCAGGGCAGGCAACTCCAATGTTAAATCCTCTGATCCATTTTGATCGCACATGATACAAACGTATTTCAGAAGCCCTCCTGCCAGTGAGGAAGGAATGCAGGAGAATCTGAATTGACAGGCCTTGCTATCTGTTCTTAGTCTATTTTGTTTGTTTGTATTCGCAGTGATGGGAATTGAACCCAGGGCCCTGTGTACGCTAGGCACATGCTGTATCATCAAACTTCATTCCCAGCTCTTTTCTACTTTATTTTATTCTCACTGAGTTCACCCAGGCTGTCCTGGAACTTGAGATCCTGCTGCCTCAGCCTCCTGAGTAGCTGGAATTACAGGCTTGAGCCTTCATGCCCGACTTATACAATCACATTTCAAAATGGTTGATTGTGCTTCACTCATGCCTATAAGATGGAATTTCCATTAAAACCCAAAATACAGGGTTTGGGGAAGCTGAATAGTGGAATGCTTGGAGTTTCCAGAATGTCTTGTATGGAGACGGCACAACACCTCGATGTCCCTTCTCCTAAACCTTGTTCTCTGCAACTCTTCATCTATGTTATTTGTAACATCTTGTATAGTAAACTAACAAGTGTGTTTCCCTGAGTTCTGTGAGCTGCTCCAGCAAATAAATTGAACATTAGGAGGGAGTCATGGGAACCGCATTGGTCAGAGAGAAGTAGAACAACCTAGAATAATTGGTACAACACAGGGAGAGGCTCAAATGAAACTTGGAGAAAATCTGTCTTCTTATAACAAAGAGCTTTTGGTAACTTAAGAAAGTTTCAGAAGTTTAGAAGTACAAAAACTCTTTAATGCTGGGTGCAGTAGTGAATGCCTGTAATCCCAGCAGCTCGGGAGGCTGAGGCAGGAGGATAGTGAGTTCAAAGCCAGCCTCAGCAACTTAGCAAGGCCCTAAGCAACTCAGTGAGATCCTGTCTCTAAATAAAATACAAAATAGGGTTGGAGATGTGGCTCAGTGGTTGAGTGCCCTGAGTTCAATCCCTGGGACCAAAAACAAAACAAAAACTCTTTAATTAGCAATGAATGGCAAGGCATGATGGCATATGCCAGTAGTCCCAGCGCCTTGGGAGGCTGAGGCAGGAGAATCACTAAGTTCAAGGCCAAGACTGAGCAACATAGCAAGATTCCAGTAGAAGGAAGGAAAGGAGTGCAAAGATTTGGGTGTGAACCTTGTCTGGCCACTTTCCAGCTGACCAACCTATGGAATTTTTTAACCTCTCTGAGTCTTAGTCACCCATAAATTCATTCATTCAGCCTATAGTTATTGGGCATCTTGTATTTGTCCTGCATGGGGCTAAGTGAATCCCAAGGAGACAGTGGTCAACAAAACCAGGCCTTTTCTATGTAATTTTAAATTTATTCATCTGTAAAAAAATTATATTAATGTTGAGACGAATGTATGTACACATGCAAAAGAAGACTATCAGACTCCCACCTTACAACAGACAAAAATTGTCTCTAGCCAGGTGTTGTGGCACAGGCCTACAATTCTTACTACTTGGGAGGCTGAGGCAAGAGGATCACAAGCTTGAAGCCAGCCTCAGCAATTTACCGAGATTCTCTCAAAATTAAAACTAAAAAGAGTTGAGTATGCTCAGTAGTAAAGCACCTCTGGGTTCAATCCCAGTACCAAAGGAGGGAGGTGGAGGGGAAAGGAATAGGCTGTTATAAAGGGCAATTTATTATGAATTTAATGGTAACAACAATCTACTGAGAATTAAGAAGAAATAAAAGTGTTCTCTCCCTCTTCTGAGTAGGCAGGACTTTGTTTTCTTAAAGTTGTGTTTCCTAATCCCTGAAGGATTAGACTTGTGTGTTTTGGCTGGGTGGGGCTGTAAAGGCAACTCACCCTAAGTAAGACTTGTTTTTGGAAGGTTCTGGATAGTCTTTGAGGGGAAGGAATGGAGCAGGAGTCCACTCCTTTGTTGACTCCTGGACTCTGAAAACTCAGAGAAAAGAGGCAAGGTGCAGTTTTCTTCAGGGTATAAAGAGACCTGAGCCTGCTCCAAAGCAGCCCTGCAGATGGCTGGCTGCCCAAGTATGTGAGTGCTCACCAGGCACTTTCAGAGCCTGAGCCAAGATTCCCCCACCCCAGCCAGATCAAGACTGTAGGGAAACACTAAAAATATGGTGTCCACTCAATGCCCAATGTAATTTAAAAAACAAAAGCAAAAACCCCACAATTATATGAAACCAAAAGCAGTTAGGAACATACTACAGACTTGTGACTTCTAGGAGCATGACTACTTTGGTGGTTTCCTCCTCCTCCTCTTCCTCTTCCTCTTTTTCTTCTCCTCAGCCTCCCCCTTTTTTTTCTCTCCTGTTTTTGCTGATCCTTTGCTTTGGTGATCAGAGACTGCCAGGAGAGCAGTGTGGCCTGAGGTCAAGGGACCACACAGGCCTGGGCAGAGAGCTGGCAGTTACCACATTTTTCTGTTTCTTCAGCACTGTGTATGTCTGGGTATCTTGTATGACCAAGGAGAGTAGCTAAAAACTGTCAGACATTGGAGTTCCACTGACCGTCCGGGCTGAAGCCAGATTCAATATGAGTGAAACAGGACATTATTTGTAATTCAAGGGCTGTGGAGCAGTCATACTTACTACAGAGATAAAGTCATATGTCCCTATGTACATATTAATATTTCTTGCTAGAGAAGGAACTAGGAATAATATGGCCTCTGGAAAGTAGGGCTGGGCCTGCTTTTTTTCCCCTAGACTCTCTGAGGTTTTTTTCCCAACCGTTGAACAGATGTTCTTTGTACGATAAGAATTAAAATGACAGCAACAATAAACACATCAGATTGCTAAATTCTTCCAGTGACAGGATAGTTGGAGACTGCTTTCCAGGAGGGGTGAGCTTGCCTGCCCCATGAGGGTGAGGGGCAGGGATGCCTTCCAGCTATGGTGTGTCCTCATGCCCTAGGGGCAGCTGGAGAGGAGGTTGAACACAGAGTAGGATATGCAGTGTATCCAGATAAACAGGCCTGTTGCTAAAAAGTTCCTTCATTTGGTCAAGGAACAGCCACTTGATGCCTATGTTCCAGGAACTGGAAGTGTAAGAGTGAGCAAAACAGACTGAGTTCCTTGACTCCTCTACCTGGAGTCCAGGGGAGGCATGTCTGGATCTCCCTGGCCCAGGAAAACAGGGGAGTGCTAAGCATAGAGGACCAAGGACAATCCCCAGGCCCTATGTGGGTGCAGGGTGGGTATGGGGTGTGCCTTTTCAGAGTAACCTGTTCCTCTGAGATTCCTTTGAGGAACTTGTCTGAGCTGTTTGAAAGATTGGAAGGGTTTTGTTGCTTGGTTGGTTTGCAGTACGAGGAACTGATCCTGGGTCACTCTGTCATACCCCGAGCCCTTTTTATTTCTCATTTTAAGACAGGATCTCTCTAAGTTGTCAAGGCTGGCCTTGAATTTACAATCCTCCTGCCTCATCCTCCCAAGTAGATGTGCCACCTTACATAACTAAATATATTATTATAGGGGTGTGCCACCTTACATAACCAAATATATTATTTTAATTTAAAATTTTATTTACTTAGTGAGGCCCTTAAGCAACTTAGTGAGACCCTGTCTCTAAACAAAAAAAAAAAAAAAAAGGGCTGGGAATGTGGTTCAGTGGTTGAGCTCTCCTGCTGGGTTCAATCTCTGGTTATAAATAGATACAAAATGAAAATTATTTTAAAAAGTAACATAGTAAGGAGCTGGGATTGTGGCTCAGCGGTGGAGCGCTTGCCTCGCATGCGTGGGGCCCTGGGTTCGATCCTTAGCACCACATACAAAGCAATAAAATAAGGACATCGTGTCCATCTACAACTAAAAAAATATTAAAAAAAAAAAAGTAACATAGTAAATTGAACTTTATTTAGTGTACAATTCCATAAATGTAACACATGTGAAAATTCGTGTAATCATACCCACAATCAAGATACAGAACTAAGCCTGGCACAGTGGCACACGTCTGAAATCCCAGCACTTTGGGAGGCTGAAACAGGAAAATTGTGAATTCAAAGCCAGCCTCAGCAACGGCAAGGCACTAAGCAACTCAATGTGACCCTGTCTCTACATAAAACACAAAATAGGGGTGAGGATGTGGCTCAGTGGTCGAGTACCCCTGAGTTCAATCCCCAGTAACAACAACAACAGAAAGATACAGAACCAATCCACTAAACTCCTCTTTGTAGTCACATCCTTCTTCCTACCCCCTGTGAATCCCTTAATCTATTCTCTGTTGCTCTAATTTGTCTTTCAAAATTTCACATAAATAGAATCTTATATGGTAGTGTGTAACCTTCAAGGTATTGTGTATATCAATAATTTGTGTTTCCTTCTTGTTCCTTTTCTCCTCCTCCTCCTCTTGCTGCTCCTCCTCCTCCTCCTCCTCCTGTGAGTTAGGGTCTCACTGTGATGCTCAGGCTGCTCTCGAACTCATGGATTCAAGTGATCCTCTCACCTCAGCCTCCCAAGGAGCTGAGGTTACAGGTGCATGCCCGATCTGAGTTGTCTTTTATCGTTAGATAGTATTCCATGGTATGGACATGCCAAGTTATCCATTTACCCACCTTTTGGTATTTATACAAAGTTGCTATGAACACTTAGTGTTTGGGTTTTTACATGAACACTATTCTATTTACTTCAGGTAAATAGAATAGTATATGTTAAGGATTAAGTCTCATGAATAGTATATGTTAAGGATTAAGTCTCATGAAAAGTATATGTTTAACTTTATTAAAAATTGCCAACCTATGTTCCAGATGGCTGTACCATCTTGCCTTTCTCCAGCAATGTGTGAGAGCTCCAGTTGCTCTGCATCATTATCTGTGATGTGGTCAATACTATTTATTTATTTATTTATTTATTTATTTATTTATTTATTGTACTGGAGTACTTAACCACTGAGCTACATCCTCAGCCCTTTTGATCTTTTATTTTGAGACAGTCTTGCTAACTTGTTTAGGGCCTCACTAAATTGCTGAGGCTAAGCCGGGCGCGGTGGCTCAAGCCTGTAATCCCAGCACTTAGGGAGGCTGAGACAGGAGAATCGTGAGTTCAAAGCCGGCCTCAGCAACAGCGAGGCGCTAAGCAACTCAGTGAGACCCTGTCTCTACATAAAAACACAAAATAGGGCTGGGGATGTGGCTCAGTGGTCGAGGTACCCCTGAGTTCAATCCCCGGTACCAAAAAATAAAAATAAAAAAATAAAAAAAAAAAAATTAAAAAAAAAATAAATAAATAAATTGCTGAGGCTGGCTTTGAACTTACGATGCTCCTGTCTCAGCCTCCTGAGCTGCTGGGATTACAGTTGTGCGCCACTGCACCTGGCTTACGTGTACAAATTTTAAGAGTACAGCTGGATGAATCTTTGTATTTGTAGTTGCCCATTTAATGACCATCTAGACAAGATAGCATCAACTCAGAAGGTTCTCTTCTCCTCTTTCCAGGCAAATAAAGCAGCACCTTTTTCCTGCCCTTTCTAAAAATAGCCACTATTTTGATTTCTGTCACTGTAACAGTGTCCACTTTATGCTTTGAATATAGCCCTTGCTGCTCTGCCACTGAGACTTATTTTAAAATGAACATGTTTCTCTTCCTCTCTCCCTGGTCTTCCCTTATCTCTCCCTTCTCTAATCTCAGGGTAAACAGGATCACCTTTCTTCCCCATCCTAGGCAGATTTATTTGTCTCTGAGTTCACACCCACAATAGGAACAAAGTAATCCAGACTTTGGGGACGGTACCAGAAAATCTCAGAAATGACTGTCTCCCAAATTAACAAGTGAATTACAATTCCAACAGAGAATATGTTCCATCACCTCTTTAAAAGCTCCCTGTTCCTGCTGATGGGCAGAATCACAGCCTGTGGGACAAGAATCCCCTGTGTTTCTCCTTTGCTAGTAAAACAATAACACTTCTTTTTCCCTTTTCTCAAAACCATGTTCTTGTTATTCAACTGGCATCGGGGACAAGGACTGAGCTTTCAGCAACATCACCACAAATTGGTTTTTCCTACACAGTCTTTAATGACTGTGTTCCAAATTTTATGACCTATCTATCTGTTTTTGTTTTGGAAATTGGAAGCCTTCCATTCTCTTAGAGAGACATTCTGATGCCCCTTAAAGATGCTGGTAAGCAAAGGATAGCTTCTCATCCTCTTGCTTCCTGGGTGTCAGCAAGGCAAGCCTCACAGCATGATCCAAAAAGTGGGTAGAAAATGGCAGAAAAGGCCTAGGCACCCTAAAATCCAGTGAAGTGGGAAGGGCTTTGGGTTACTTTCTGACATTTACTGTATGTTTGTTAACAAAGCATATTCATTTCTTGGGCTTCTGATACCTCATTTGAGAACAGTAATATCCACCATGAGCCAGGTATGGTAGCATGCACTTATAATGTTAGCTACTCAGAAGGCTGAAGTGGGAGGATCACTTGAGCCCAAGAATTTGAGACCAGCCTCCGCAACATAGCAAGACCCATTTCAGGGCTGGGAATGTTGCTCAGTGGGTGAACACTTGGCCTAGCATGTACAAGGTACTGGGTTCAATAACCAGTACAACAACAACAACAACAGCAACAACAACAAAACCCTCAAAATAATAGTAATTAGTGGCTCAGGAGGCTGAGGCAGGAGAATTTGCAAGTTTAAAGCCAGCCTCAGCAAGTCAGTAAGGTCCTAAGCAACTTAACAAGACCCTGTTTCAAAATAAAAATTAAAAAAAAAAAGGTCTGAGGATGTGGCTCAGTGGTAATGTTATTGAAAGCTCAGGCCTTGCTCCTCATGCCAATCCAATATGAGGACAGTTTTAAGAAAAAGGAAAAAGGTTTGTTGCTTTACTAGCAAAGGAGAAGCACAGGGAACTCCTGTCCCAGAGGCTGTGATTCTGCCCATCAGCAAAAAGAGGAGGCTTTTAAAGAGGTGGTTCAAAAGGTATCATTCCAAGTGTTCTCTATCTCTGGAGTTGTAATTGACTTAATTTGGGAGAGAGTCATTTCTGGGATCTTCTAGTGCCATCCCTAAATTTGAATTACTTCATTCCTATGGTGAGTATGTGCTCAAGGACAGATAATTCTTCCTGCATTGAGGAAGAAAAGTAATCCTGTTTCCTCTGAGATTAGGGAGGGAGGACATTAGGGAGAAGGCAGGTTAGGAAAGAGGAGAGACAGAGGAAGAGAAACATGTCCTTAAAAAAATAAGTCTCAGTGCCCAGCGCAGTGGCGCACTCCTGTAATCCCAGTACTTTGGGAGGCTGAGACAGGAGAATTGCGAGTTCAAAGTCAGCCTCAGCATGGCGAGGTGCTAAGCAGCTCAGTGGAACCCTATCTCTAAATAAAATACAAAAATAGGGCTGGGGATGTGGCTCAGTGGTTGAGTATCCCTGAGTTCAATCCCCAGTACAAAACAAACAAGCAAATAAATAAATAAGTCTCAGTGGCAGAGCAAGATATTCAAAGTATAAAGTGTTACATTTCCCCACTGTCAATTTCCACATTCCATTTCTGTGGAAATAATGGGCAACAACATCTCTAAAGGAAGTTGTGGGGGATGTCATTTCATTTAAATCTTACCAATTAACCCAGGCATAGCTGTGACTTATTTTTAACAATTAAAATGTGTTCTTCTATGTGAAAGTCTTTTTTTTTTTTTTTGTACTGGGAATTGGGAATCTAATCCAGGGAGAAAAATTTATCTCTGAGCTACATCCCCAGCCCTTTTTGTTTTTTGAGACAGGATCTCATTAAGTTGCTTAGGGCCTTATTAAATTGCTGACGCTGGCCTTCAACTTGTAATTCTGTCTTGGCCTCTGGAGCTGCTGGGATTACAGGCCTGGACCACTGCATCCGGCCTTATGTGGAAGTCTTAAATGCTAGTGTGTGCTTTTCTACATCCTTTCCTTCTTCTATTGTAGTAACTGAATAATTGGATCAAGATATCAAATGCAGCCGGTACGATGGCGCACACCTGTAATCCCAGCAACTTGGAAGGCTAAGACAGGAGAATTGCAAGTTCAAAGCCAGCCTTAGCAATGGCCAGGAGCTGAGCAATTCAGTGAGACCCTGTCTCTACATAAAACACAAAATAGGGCTGGGGATGTGGCTCAGTGGTGGAGTACCCCTGAGTTCAATCACTGGTACCCCCCCCCCCAAAATGATATCAATCTTTTCCTGGAATTAGAACAATGACAGTTCAGAGCAAAACCTCCATGAACCCACCATGTATACATGGCAGGAGCAATAAATAGATCTTTGTTGCTTAAAGTCATTGGGACCTGGGGCTGTTTGTTACTGAAGCATAACCTAGCCTTTGATGATGTACCATTTTACAGATTTATTACCAAGATTGTATGAAATAAAGTATATGAAACTTCTTGGTGCATAACAAAGTTTTTGTTTTTGTTTTTGTTTTGTGGAGGGGGGTACCAGGAATTGAACTTAAAGGCACTCGGCCATTGAGCCACATCCTCAGCCCTATTTTTTTGTGTTTTATTTAGAGACAGGGTCTCCCTGAGTTGCTCAGTGCTACTGTGCCCTGCCCAGCTTGATTTTTTTTTTTTTGGTGGTGCTGGAGATTGAACCTAGGGCCTTGTGCATGTGAAGCAAGCACTCTACCAACTGAGCTATATCCCCAACTCCTGATTTATTATTTTTTCTTTTTTTGTCCTTTTAAACTCTTCTTTCTGAGGAGTCATGAGCCCAGTAATGTTCTTACCCAATCCAGAACCCTTGCTTGAGAAGCAAGAGATCAGCAACCACTCATTTACAAAAAAGAGGAGAAAGGATACAAAGCAAAAAAGGGGGCACAGAAATAGACAAAGCCAGGAAGAGAAACAAAGTGATAAAGAAGGAGAGACAAAGTGTAAGAAAAGAGAAGTACAGAGGATACCTCCATCCACATCCTAACTCTAAGAAAAAAACAACAGCTGAGGCAAATGGAAACTGTATCTCTTTGTTTATCCCAACCCCAGGCAAACATCTTTATTATGTTAGGGCAACAAACTAACTTGGCTCTCAGCACCTGATTGTCCATTTATCAGTCTTTGCTCATAGTTGGGCTGTGCAATGATGGACTGCCACAAGGAAGAAAGGGAGAAGGGAACCAGGCCCTGCACAAAGGAGTTAGAGAGGGTTTTCTGGACAACGTGAGTCTGTGTCTTAAAGGATAGCTGGGAGTTAGCAAGGGCAGGATTCCCAGATGGAAAGAGAGGGACGTGTAGGGCAGAGGGACAGGAGCCAGGTGTGGGCACCAGGAGGTGTAGTCTGGGGTTGCTGCAGCCTTGACGAGAGGCAGTGGGCAGCAGGAGACAAGGCTAGAGAGAGATCCAGGGACCTATCCCAGAAACTTGAATGTCATGTTTAGATGTCAGTCTTTCCATGGATGGGCTAGGGGAGATGTAGGCTATTAAACAGGGAAGTAACAGGTTTAGCTTCTGCTAAATTGCTCTGCTCTGTTTGCATGAGGTCTCTTGGGAGTGGGCTGAATGCCCAGCCCAGAGGATGCAGGTGGAGAAGATAGCCCCTGGGAGAACATCCTAGTCAATGCTAAGAGAGTGGCATAGTTTTATATGTTCCATCTGGAGCATCTCACCCTCCCCACAAGTATGTGCCTTAGACATTTTTCTTTCTCTCCTTCCCTCTTTCTTTATTGTGAAAACATTCAAAATCCTTTC
>PVHX01017047.1:0-41272 GCA_004024805.1 Geosciurus inauris | reverse complement strand
ACCATTTGAGCCTGCTATCCCACTCCTAGGTCTATACCCAAAAGACTTAAAAACAGCATACTACAGTGCTGCAGCCACTTCAATGTTTATAGCAGCTCAATTCACAATAGCTAAATTGTGGAACCAACCTAGATGCCCTTCGATAGATGACTGGATAAAGAAACTGTGGTATATATACACAATGGAATATTACTCAGCAGTAAGAGAGAATAAAATTATGGCATTTGCAGGTAAATGGATGGAGTTGGAGAATATCATGCTAAGTGAAGTAAGCCAATCTCAGAAAACCAAATGCCGAATCTACTTATTGATAAGTGGATGCTGATCCATAATGTGGGGAAGGACATGGGAACAATGGTGGATCTCTGTTCACAGGGGTGTAAGGGGGAAGGGGGCATGGGGACAGCAAGGGTGGTGGAACATGATGGACATCATAGCCCTAACTTTATGTATGACTGCATATATGTTGTGATTCTATACAACTTACAACTAGAGAATTGATATGTTATCCTCTATCTATGTACAATCAATCATTTACACTGTTAACATGTAAGCCTAAATAAAAAAATAAATTAAAAAAAATGGATTTCAATTAGAATTATCTAAAAATGGTTTTGTTTGCTTGGTAAAGTTGAGAATTTTCTGTTCCAGATAATGAGTAAGCAAAATCTAGACACAGATCTACTGATAGTCATTTCAGAAGGAATTCATTAAGCGGAAAAGGGGTTAGATTAGATAGTTCTCAGGGCTTTTTCAGTACTTAAGATTGATTGTATGTGTGTTCCAAGTCTACTTCTTCTAGGTCAGTGATTCCAGCTGGGGAAAATTTTGTTCATCCTCTAAGAGATATTTGTCAAATTTGGAGATGTTTTGTTTGTCATCACTGGGGGATCAGTGGAAAGAGGTGCTATTCTAGTGGATAAAGCCAAGGAGTGTTTTTAACTACCCTGTAGTTCAGGACAGGCACCTTCCCCAAGTAGCATGAAATCATTCACACAGAAAAGTCACTAGTGCTGATGTTGAAAAATTTTGCTTTAGGGATTTGACAGAATAAGTGACTTAGATGGTAGTCTGTTTAATCTTTAAAACTAGTCTACACCTGAAGTCATTATGCCATCTATTATCAGCCTTAGGCATAGATATGAAGTAAGGAACAATTATTTTCAACAAATTCTTGCCATGCCCATCATATCATCAATTTCATTGCTCTTATGCTCTGTAGGGTATGCCACTGTACTTCTCTGGATCTGTCCTCTCTAATAGTTCTTGGCCTTACTAGGCTTAGTACCCTTGGATCCTATTTCTTCAACATCTACTCTGTTACCTAGATAATCTGCAAAATGAATACACCAAGAAAGAATTGATTTAATTCTGTTCTCTTATGATAATGGCTGTCTTTCAGTTTCTCTCCCCGTGATTCATAGTGACTCTACCTCTCAAGATTTCCCTTTATATCAAAGGTCTAGAAAATGTACTGCAAACTTTCATTCATAAAAAACATGTATGCATATTTTATTAAAGGAAGACAATGTAATTCTTCTCTAATATTTATGCAAAATTACTTAAATAAAATTTCAAGACATTAGAAATATTTGCATGTATTTATATGTAGCTAACAAGAGCTAGCAACTCTGAGGTAGATTAAAATATCCATGGGAACATTTTGAGTACTGGAAATTACACTAAGAACGGTTTACAATCATCTAGGTAAAGATCAGTTAACTGTATTAGTCAAGTAAGACTGGCATAACAAAATGCTGTAGACTGAATGGTTTAAAATAGCAGGATTTATTGCTGTTTCCTCGCTTGGGCTGTCCTCTATGCTTGTGTAAAGAGAGCCAGAGAGAGCCCAAGAGTTCTTTGGTGTTTCTTCCTCTTATACAGGCACTAGTGTTGTTGGATTAGGACCAAGCCCTTAAGACCTCATTTAACTCATTTAACCTAAATGACTCTGAGTATCCTATCTCCAAATATAGTCACATTGGGGGTGTATGTGTAGGATTTTAACATATGAATTTTTTGAAAAGGACAAAATCAGTCTGATTATCAGTTTTATACATATGATACTAAGATGAGATAGGTTCTAGTTATGTGTTGAAACTTAATTGATATAAAAATAAACTACTCTGTTGTGTTCTGTAGTATAGTGGCATAACAAAGTGAAATGGAATTCAAGTGTCACTTATTATAGATAATGAGTAAACTTCTCTTAGTTATTGATGCTACTATTACTAATTATCTGGCATATCAAGTTGGAGGATTTATTTTTGCCTAGGTAGATATCAATGCATGAAAAGGTCTATGTTCTAATGAAGTTTTTTGAAGTTGAGTAATTAGCAATATTTTAATGTTTACTTTTCATTAAAATCTGGTCATTTTACACTTTTTTATATAAAAAATGAAATCATGCTTCCTCAAATGTCTATTTATACTTTGGCTTCTAACTTGATTAATATGAAGGAAATATATGCTTAGGGTAGTTCAGACACTGAGACAGTGTATACCAGGAACCACCTGCTTTCCTTAGGGGCATTTTTTATTAAAATATTAATCACACTATTTGTTGTTAAAGGCAGAATTTCCATGATAAGTTTTTGGCTAACCATACACCCATACCTCATTTTTGCCATGCCCTATATTTAATATGCTCAAGAGTACATTTGGAAGGTCTTCAGAACTTTGCAGTTTCCACCCCCATTAGACTGGTTTATTATAACCAATTAAATTTTGAAGACTGAGAAAGGCCGTCATATCAATTTCTAAATGCTTTGGATGTTGGAAGGACTTGATTTTGAGGATATGTCTTTGTTCTACTTCTAATCATTTTTCCAGCATGATGATAGAGTTGTTCTGCTTTGCTGAGATAGTGTTTATTCATCTCATTCTAACTTTGTGCATGAACATAGTGGTATTTAGACATGGTGTTTTAGAAATATTTCACAGATAATTTTCTATAAGCTAAGACTTGTAAATTTTTATTTTGAGAACAATTTAGCTTTCTATTCTGTAAGTTACCTTAAAAGTAAACACCTAAAATAACTACATGAGAGAAATAACTAACACTATAATTGTTATTAGTAACTAAAATGAATGTGCTGCTGCTGTTTCTTTGTCTGTCTTTCTGTCTGTCTGTCTCTCTTTTTGGTATTGGAGATTGAACCCAGGGATTTGTGCATCCTAGGCAAGAGTCGACCACTAGGCTGCCTCCCCAACCACTCCATGTCATTTTTTCTTCTAGAGAAGAAAAAACTTAGAAGAAAAAAAATCATTTTTCCTTTTGTGACAATTTTTATTGGAGTGGAACTGTGAACATAATTGAGGGACTAAAATACCATATGAGGATCACATTTCTCAGTCTAAAACTTTCTATTCCTCTTAGAGGAATTATGGCAAAGCTGCTACTCAGATTTGATGGTACATTATTTTGAGTTTTTTAGGACATTCAGGGAATGTTTAGTCCTTTAGAATGTTCATGGAACGCTTTCCTTTGGTAAGAGGATTCTAAAGGGGAGTTGTACATGTACTCCCATTCATTTATTTATACATACATACCAAATATTCACATTATCATAGAGTAATGTGTTTTTAGTGGTGGTAAGTTTGTGCAAACATTGGCAAATATTAGTACCTAAAGTTATGTTTTCTTTTTTTAGGCGGAGACAGACTGCTTTGTTGCCATTTAGGTCATAGAGGCCAGATTTATTCTTTTTTTTTTTTTTTTTTGGTACCAGGGATTGAACTCAGGGACACCTGACCACTGAGCCACATCCCCAGCCCCATTTTGTGTTTTATGTAGAGACAGGGTCTCACTGAGTTGCTTAGCGCCTCGCTGTTGCTGAGGCTGGCTTTGAACTCACGATTCTCCTGCCTCACCCTCCCTAAGTGCTGGGATTACAAGCGTGAGCCACCGCGCCTGGCTCAGATTTATTCTTGAAACTGACTGTACACAAATTTTGTGAAACATTTTGATCACATGCAACTAGATTACAAAGTGGAAGAAAGATTTCCATGTTAGAGGTGACCTCTGGCTTGTAAATATCTTTCTTTCTTTTTTTTTTTCCCCTGTGGTACTTGGTATTAAACCCAGGGCCTCATGCATGCCAGGCAGGTGTTCTACCATTAAGCCACATCTCCAGTCTCTTCCTAATTGTTAATCATTTTGGAATCTATAACTAAGAGCTGATGTAAGATAATCTTGATTTCATAGTTGCACTTTATTTTTATTTTTTTGATTTTTCTTAATTCATTTTTACTGTTGAAACAAGATAAGATACACATTTAAGTTTCTTCTCTTTCTTCTCATTGCCTTAAACCTTTAAATATGAACAAAGTTGATGCTGAATTTTTAAAAAATGTTGTGGTGATTTTTTTATCACTGTTATCTATAAACTGTTAAAATATTTTGGTATAAATTTGAAAAATCTCATTCAGCATTATTGTCTTTTAGTGATTAAACTAGCTGCTGAGTCTGTCTTGTTGATCAGAGAGGAAAAAAAAGTCAAAGAAAATGAAGGTTTGTTAAGCTTGTACAGCATACCTTAGAGCCTTGATCTATTGTTTCCTTGCTTAAATAAGTATGGGAAACTTGAAGGAAAGATCTTGTCTGTAGGTAAATTTGGGAGAGAAATCATTGAAAAATCTAGGTTCCACAATAAATTGAATTGAAAAGCCCTTCTATGGTTCACCTGACTTAAAATGTAAACGTGTAATTTGACTTCTTTAATTGTGTCTTAATATTTCTTTTAATGTTCATTAGAGAAAAACATTAGTTCATGACCTTTCTTGCCTAAAGAAGTGGCAATTAGTGGGAACTGAGTATGTAGAGAGGAATCTGCAAATGGATATAAATGATGAGAACCACACCAGATATGAGCAATACCATGCCTAATCAAGGAAGGATTTTCTTACATGAATTCTGGAATGAGTATAATATGCCTAAGGAACTGGCAGATGGCTTAGGCATAGAACACACAATTTGGGAGAGCTAAGTGACATTCCATTGTACTAATACATGAGTAATATAACCATATGCTATGTTTCAAGCAACATTAAAGAGATTATATATCCTTCTCTTTATTGTTGGTTGCTGATTTTTCTTGGATTATGTATTGGGATTGAATTGGCTCTCAATGGACACCTAAAAAACTTGGAACTCAGCTGTAGTGCAGCTGTTGGAATTTTGTGCATAAAACAGTATAGTTTGATCAAATGGTGAGTGCCGTGTTGCTGGCTGCAACAATAATCTTGACACTAATGGTCTTTTTTACCTTAATGAAATGGTAAAAATTGGAATTGCCATACTGGTATGTACTATTTGTATATGGCCTTGCTGTGACCTTTTAAAGTAATCTGGAGATCTTATTTATTTATTTATTTATTTAAAAACTCTGAAGGAAAAACATCACCCTTAGCCTGTATCTTATTTTTATCTGAGGTTAATGGGAATACCACCCTTTGAATGAAAATAACAAAATTACTACATTGTTTATAATGTGGAGGCTTCAGTTGAGTGACTTGTCTACTTTGCCCTGCTGAAAACACAATATTTTTTCAGCTGCAACTTAGCTCTGAGTTCATATAGCAGCTTTCTCTTCTGCCTCTTCCATGTGCTGAATGACGTGTGAATTTTTTCCCCCTAAATTGAAAAAGTAGCATGTTTGGCAGCTTAGAATAATGAATCGTTTCTTGTATACTTATATGAACACATTGGAAAGCTGGCACTTGCAGTTTATCCTCATCTTACTCCATATGTAAACAAGTAAAGTTTTTAGCTTTTATTTGTAATATTTTGATTACTTATTTTGGAAATTTAAAAATTACATTTTAGATCTGCTTTCCTTCACTAGAGTAAATATTTTATAGAAATTTTGAAAATTGTGTCACCTTTACTTTTCTTAAATCTGATTCATTATGTAAATAATGAACTCCTTCACACAGAGAACATATTTTAACTTACTTTCATGGCTGTGCCTGAAAATAGTATGTGTTTCATAACTAAGTTGAATGAAATTTGTAAAAGCTGTTAAGTATTTAATAGAATATTAAAAAGTCTTTGAGAGAATTCATGACAGCTTCTAGGCTTTGGGATTTCATGTGGTTTCAAAAATCTGGCTGAATCGTATAGTTATATATGTCCTAAACCTCATCACCATGGTGGGATAATAATCTCTGCATTGTAGGACTATTTTGAAAATTGCATAAAACAGTGTGTGTGAAACACTTAACATGATATGTGACAGATAGTGACCATTCAACAATACTGGCAATTAATGACATTGTTACACTATCATTTTAATTACCATTATATTGAAGTCTGAGGATTTTTCTTATTACCCTACTTATAAAAATATTGGAGGCATTATGGGCATTATTTCTATTGGAAAGCACAGTAGCCACTAAACCAACATTAATATGAGTAAAATATTTACCAGAGGTGGGGTAATATAATTGAAAGCCTCAAATTTAAAATCAGACACTCCTAGCTTTGAGTTTTAATTCAGCCAGATAAATATTCTGTGATTTTAGGTGAGTAAATTATCTTCTGAATCCAAATGCCTCATCTTTAAAAGGAGAGTGATTAATCCACAACTTAAAGAGCCACTTTGAAGATTAGAGATAACATTTTTAAAATATCCAGTGCCTGCTACTGTTAATAATAGTAGTTTATTATTATTATTTTATTCCTCTAATTTCTTTTTCTCTTTGTTCTCTGGTCCCTTTTATTTTGTTTTATTTACCATTATTCATCCCTCTTTCATGATTCCTTTTGGCTCCTCACTTTTTAAACATTTATTTCCTTCTTTACTTTTTTGTTTTGAATTGCATTTTAATGGCTTACAATGATCAATTAATTACCATAAAGTAGAGGAATTGGTATGGGGGGGAGCACCTGAATATGTTAGTAAAGATATTTTTATATATAAATCATTAGCTAATTCTGTGTCTAGCAAACTGTAGTTCCTTTACATGATAATAATAGAGATGTGAACAAAGGGCTGTGTGTTTGATAAAAATGTCTAATTGGATTTTACACTTTCAGCTCTGAGAGTATACTTTGAGAATTCCGTTTAATGACTAAATTCATCTTGATTTTTACTTAACTATTAAATTATCTTTTAAAAATTTTAAAAAGGTCAAATTTTTCCACATGTAAATCTTTATCTACCATCCTTTAATTAGTGAGTTGTTGTAAGCTGTTTATTTAAAAAAATTGCCAGCAGAATTAGCATTTTGTTGTAACAAGATCTATAATTTCCAGGTTGTATTAGTTACTAAATATTGAAAATTTCCAGTTATACAATAAGTTATTTAATTTTCACAGTAGATGAGATATAAACTTACCTACTTACCAGAAAAACACATGGTATCATATAAGTTATACTTTCCAGATGCTATTTTTCTACAGCTGGAAAATTTCAAGGCTAATAAGTTGCCAGACTCTCTTTGCTAACCTTGAAGATATAAATCAAGAATGCGAGCATTATAAGGTGAGACTAGGCCAAAGTTTCTTGTATAACTGTAATTTCCCACACAAAATTCAGTCAAGGTAAGTTTATTTGGTTGACATAAACAATTCTAAGATTTACCTTATTATATATTAGTAACAAGTTGCTTTGGAATAAATTTATTGAACACTGAAAAAATTGGCTCATAGGATGATAGAATTTTGTTGGTCTTAAGGATCCTAGGGATTAACATCTTTTTACAGATGAAAAAGTTAAAGAATGGAAAAGTGTTTATCAGGCTTACAAAGGAATTGGCTAAAAAGATGGACTCTATGCTATATGAGATTTGAAGTGTAGAAAGATTTTTTAAAATAGTGCTATTTAAAATTATGCATTGTCTAAAGCAAATCAATATTATAATGATTATATATCTATATATGTATATTTGACTATAAACCCCCATTATCAGTTGTAATACTTATTCATCCAGGAAGAACTGCTTCCCAGAAGACCATGCAAATGTTTGTATTCAGAAAAGTTGTAAATGTTTAGCATTATCAAAAGTTTAGGATTTTACAAATCTTAGTAAAAAGCACACTAGAAGCATCACAAAACCTGATTTCAAATTATGTTACAGAGCCATAGTCTCAAGAATAGCATGGTACTGGTATCAAAACAGACATATAAGCAGTGGAATAGAATAGAAGACATGGAGACAAACCCACATAGATACAGTCCTCTGATCCTTGACAAAGGCATCAAAAACATATGTTGGAAAAAAGACAAACTTTTTAACAAATGATGCTGGGAAAACTAGATATTCATATATAGAAGAATAAAACTAGATCCCTGTCTCACCCTGTACATAAGTCTACTCAAAGTATATTAAACACCTAGGGGTTACACCAGAAATTTTGAAGACTAAACATCCTGGTTTTTGCTTTATTTTGTTTAATAACTGTAGCTCATAGGGTCACTACTCCTACATATAGGCACAGGCAACACCTTCCTCAACAGGACTTCTAAAGCTCAGGAAGTAATACCCAGAATCGATAGGTGGGATGGCATCAAATTAAAAGTCATCTGCATAGCAAAGGAAAGAAAACTTACAGAATGTGAGCAAATCTTTGCCAGCTACTCTTCCAAGAGGGGATTAATATCTAGAATATAAAAAGAACTCAAAAATCTTAGCACACACACATACACACAGCCCTCACCAATAATTCAATCCATAAATGGGCAAATGAATTAAACAGACATTTCTCAAAAGAAGAAGTAAAATGGTCAACAAATACATGAAAAAAGGTGCAACATCTTTAACAACCATGGAAATGCAAATCAGAAGTACACCGAGATTT
This sequence comes from Geosciurus inauris, assembly GCA_004024805.1. Classification (NCBI taxonomy): domain Eukaryota; kingdom Metazoa; phylum Chordata; class Mammalia; order Rodentia; family Sciuridae; genus Geosciurus; species Geosciurus inauris. Next base: position 32,469 of record PVHX01017047.1, on the reverse strand, counting down.
CATCTCACTCTAGTTAGAATGACAATCAAGAGTACAAATAATAACATTAATACGGATACAGAGGGGTAAAGGAACTCTAAGGAACTCTTATATACTGTTGGTGGGATTGTAAAATAGTACAATCACTATATGGCAATCAGTATGGATGTCAAAACTCTAGAAATAGAACCACCATATAACCCTTCTATACCACTCCCCAGTACTTATCCAGAAGAATTAAAGTCAGTATACTATAGATATGCATGAACACCCATGTTTATAGTATCTAATTCACAATTGCCAAGTTATGAAATCAGCCTAGGTGTCTGGCAGTAGATGAATGGATAAAGAAAATTGGTAGATAAACAATGGAATTTTATTCAATGCAAAAGAGAATGAAGTACATCATTTGCAAGAAGATGAAACTGAAGAATATGTTAAGGAAAATTGTACTAATTTAGAAAGTTAAGAGTCATATGCTGTCTCTCATATGTGGAAACTAGAGGGAAAAAAGGTAAAAAAAGGAATATCACAAAAATAGAAGCAAGACTAGTAGGTCAGAGGACTGGGATCAGGGAAAGGGGAGGAAGGAAGGGAAAAGGAAGGTACTGAGGAATTAAATTGACCAAATTATTCAATGTGCTTGTACAAATGTGCCACAATGAATCCCACTGATATTCATAATTCTTATGCATCAAAAAATTTAAATGTTAAAAATCTCCAGCTTTTTAAAAAGTTTATGAATAGGAGTACTATTCATTTTTTTGAAAGACGCTGCTGTAAGTAGAAACTAACATCATTATCAAAAGCCTTAGGTAATGTGTCAAGAATTGACCCCTGTATGCAGTTAAGTAAAGTGCCTTCTGAGACTTAAGGAAGTTTTGGTAGAGACATAAAGCATACGGAAAACCCCCAAACCATTGATTAAATGCACTGAATGATCAAAACAGCAATATAATCAGATGTTTTGGTGAATACTGACTATAGGATGAAGTATAACTACTTTTATTCAAGAGTACTAGATTGGAATGATTTATTAATATGTTTGCATTTCCACCAGAGTTCCTAAGGGAGGGCATAAGAGTCAAGTATTAGGTAATTTTCCCTAGTATGCTGGGAGTACAGCAGATATTGAATAGATAAGAAAGAAGTGTGAAAACTTGTGGTTCCTTGTCTATTCTGTATCACTTCAAAATCATGAAAGCTCCTGATAATCTGGAGCTTATTTCTGTATCTCTCTTTTGAGGTGCTGAGTTCTAAAGCATTAGAAACACATGACACCAGATCAATTTTTGTTGGACAAATGGGTGGATATAGGGCTACAATATGAATGAAATATGTGTGTGGCAAGAGGAAATTTATCACTTCTTTTCCAGAAAATTGAAACTTTCATTATTTATTTCAGTAGTAGAAGGAATAGAACCTCACTGAATATGAGGGGTATATGAGCTTGATGAGTGGTGAGGGCTAGGTAGCAAAGGTCATCGTTGTCTTTGAACATGTTCAAGGAAGAATAGTCAAAGGCACTAGGATCAGGGACAAAAAAAACATTCAATTTAGTATGTTAAAGAAAAACAGAAGAGTTATTTACATGGACTTAAAATTATTAGTATATGTTTTAACCATTTAGAAGTTTAAATGGTTAAGACAGCTTTCTTTAGCAGGCCATAATTACATGGAGCCATATTTATATTTTTTATATTTGTTTATTTCAAAGATTTAAAAGTATTCATATATTGCGATTATGCTACTTTGTTACTGCCTTGAGAGGCACAGTTTTCATGTAGTTCTATATAATATACGGATATGAGATTATAGCAGTAATACAGTTTTTTCCAAGAAACCTGTGTGCTCTATAAGCAAGAAGCAATGTATTGGAAATCTGTCACTCTCTACAAAGTCTTTCCAGAAAATGAACTTTAATTCCATATTGTTACATTTTCTATACCATGTTGCTCTTCTGGCTTTGTACATTATGAGATTACCTTTACATGATTATTTTACTTAATCACCCATATTTTGTAAATTATATTTAAATTATTTCCATATTTTCATGTAAATATATTCAGTTCCCAAGAAACAAAATGGTTTCTAAAGAGACCACCAATCTAACCTAGAATGGACAAAGGATATGAAAAAGCAACTAAACCAGCTAAACTAACAAATCAAAAAAATAAACAGAGAGTTGGGGCCAGGGATGTATTTTAGTGGTAGATGACTTGCAATATGAAAGTAAACAAATGGTTATTATAAACATAGAGGATGTTCAACTTCACTCAGAGGAGGAATGCAACTATAATGTGAGATAGCATTTCTTTCACCCATCAGATTGGCAAGTATAAAATAGTTTGATAAAGCACAATTTTTATGAGTGTAGGGAAATAACTTGTATAAGGGAATGCCTACTTTCATAAACTGTTGATGGGAGTGTTTATTGGCCTAGCCTTCTTAGAAGTGCAATTTGGCAATATTTGTCAAAATTAAAAATACACCTACCCTTCCCTCCAGCAAGAATGACAATTATTAAAAAGACAAAAGATAACAGGTGCTGGTACAGAGGTAGAGAAAAGGAAACCCTTGTATATTGTTGCTGGAAATGTAAATTAGTACAACCAGAGGCACCATAAGATCCAGCAATCCTACTACTGGGTATATAACCAAAGGAAATAAAATCAGTCTTTCAGAGACACATTTGCACTCTTATATTCATCACAGCATTGTTTATAGTAGCCAAGAAATTGAAACAACCTAAATGTCTGTCAGCTGAAAATGGATAAACTAAGCGTGATACATATACACAGTGGAATACTATTCAATCATAAAAAGGAATCAAATGTTGTTATTTGTGACAATATGGATGGAACTGCAAATCATTTTGTTAAGTAAAATAAGTGAGATAAAGAACTATGATTTCACTCATGTGAGTTCTGAAAAGTTTAATCTTATAGAAGTTGAGTATGTGAGTATAAAAATTTTAAAAAGTACAAAGAAATGTCTTTATTTGGTATGTATCTGGGTTCAAAGTTATATACATATGTACTAAAAATTCTATACACAGTCCAGAGGTCTGGGTAGAAGAGAATATTATTTTCATTCTGGGTTTTGTTATTCTATTTGAATTTTTGTTTTTATTATGTGCATGTATTTTCTTGTTTTAAGTTTTAATAGCTTTTTTGCGATGAGTTTATATGGTCTGAAATTTACTAGTTTAAAGTTTCAGTTCCATGAAGGTTTCTTATGTTTACAGAGTTGTGTGTATATCCATTCCTACAATCTAATTCTAGATCCTTTTCATTCCCCCATAAAAGAAATCATGTAACCATTATTATTAGTACATCTCCATTACTCCTTACTTTCTCAACTTTAGGCAACCATTATTCAACTTTCTGTAAGTTGCCTATTTTGCCTATTTTTGAATTTCATATAAATAATGTGATATAACATGTGTGACTGGTTTCTTTCACTCACCATAGTATTTATGAGATTTATCATGTTGTAGTTCAACAAACAGTTTTTAAATTTAAAAAATATATTAGGGGCTAGGGCTGTAGCTCAATGGTAGAGCGCTTGCCTAGCATGTGTGGGGCACTGGGTTCCATCTTCAGCACCACATAAAAATAAACAAATGAAATAAAGGTATTTGGGCTGGGATTGTAGCTCAGTGGTAGAGCACTTGCCTCGCATGCGTGAGGCACTGGGTTCGATCCTCAGCACCACATAAAAAATAAATAAATATATTGTGTCCATCTACAACTAAAAAAATATTTAAAAAAAAGAAAAGAAATAAAGGTATTGTGTTCATATACAACTAAAAATATAATTTTTTTAAAAAAATCAATGTTAAAATAGCAGTTTTGAAATTACTCATTTAATTTTATAAGCCTTATATGGTTTGGGATTACAAAGAAATTATTTATTGAGCATAGGTACCAGTTATTGAACATCTACAATGTACCAGTCACTCTATTAGGCTTTTTGTATGTTTTGTTCTACATTTAGTCCTTATAGCATATGTAATACCATGCACTATTTCTACAAATGAACAAATGAAATATTGTTATGAATTTTTCATGTTGAGTTGCACAGAATATAAAAATGTTGTGGTTTTTATATAAAATCACATTTTTTATAAAAGTGTTGTGATTTTTATACAGAATATAAAAATGTATAAAGGTACCCATGTGCAAACACAAACTTTACAAACAGAGTTAAATTGTGTAAAGTACTGTAACAGACACTTTTACAACATACAGTAAAAAGTCGATCCCTAGCTAGAGATGTCCCGTAGAACCTTTTGTAGTGATGAAGATGATCTATACCTGTTCTATCTCTGATAAACACTACCACATATGCCTATTGATTACTTGATATATGGCTAGTGTGAATGAGGAACTGAATTTTAATATTCAATTTTATTTAATGTAAACAAATAACTGCACTCTGCTTCTGGACAAGATGTCTTAACAGTGATTGGATTTACTCTCCCAATTTAAACATCTGAACAGTTAAAACAACAAAATACATGAAACAATGGTTTATAAGAACCTAGACATTAAGCACTGAAGGCCAGCGATCCCTGAGACATGGGAATGAATGAAATGAGCCTATTATTATTCTAGTTTATAGTCTTTAGAGAATTTCCAGGCATACGACAATGAGAAATCACTTGCATAAAGTCCAGAAGACTTTCTGAGTTGAGGAAATAAAACTGACAGTGTGGGCAGACCATGCTGGAAAGAGTTCAAAGAGCAGAGGAATAGAGAGGTAAGTACTCTGCTTATTACAGATTAAAGCATGTGTATGAGGAAACTAACCCCAGGCCAAGGCAAAAACCAACCTAAAGGATATTAGGTTCTTAATGGAATAACTGGCACTTAAATAGGGGTAGGACTACTCTATGTTTCTATGAACTGGCCATACTGGAAAACTGCAAAGAATCATGTGGCATTGGGTAAGGTTTTATCTCAGTAACAGGTAATAATTAGTAGTACTCCTAGATTGAGCACAACACAGCCCCTCCTAAATATCTTAAAAGCAATTCTTTAAAAAAATTAAACTGTTTCCAAGTAATTTAATTATGTCCCAGAATAAAGCTTAAGGTTTATGGGAATGCAGAATTATCCATTTCTCATCAAGGTAAAATTCAGAATGCCTAACATTAAATAAAAAATTACCACTTAAAGCACAGAATAATTTGACTCATGATGAGATAAATCAGTGCATTAATGTGAAAGTAGAACTGACAAAAATGTTAGAATTGACAGGCAAAGACATTAAAAAGAGTGATTGAAACTAAATCCTGTAGTGTCCAAAAGTTAAATAGAGACACATAAGATAGGAGAAAAACCGAAATTCGACTTCTAAAGAATAAAATTACAATGTAGATAGATACACATTGCATAAGAAAATTTTTAGTGAAGATGTTACAATAGAAATAAGGCAAAATTAAATGTGAAAAAGAAAGTTTTTTTTTAAATAGAATAATGAGTATTAACTTTGAGTTGTGGAAAATTTCAGGTGACTTGCTATGTAATTGAAGTTCTGAAGGAGAGAATAAGGAGGATAAAAACAGTTGATGAATTCACAGCTAAAAGTTTTTCAAATTTGATGAAAATTGTAAATCCCCAAATCCAAGAAGCTTATAATAAACATGACAAGGTACATGACAATCTACCTCAAGGCACAATAAAAATAATCAAATTTTGAAGATATATTAGAGTGACATCTCTAAACTACTGAAAAAAGAAATTCATCCACCTAGAATTTTATACCTAGTAAAGTTGTCTTTCACAATAAAGTGGAAAAGAATTTCAGTCATATAGTTTCAACAAAAAGTTAATAAAATGTAGTGGTAAGTTTACTGACTATACCCATACCCCTAACATACACATGCCCATGTGTGCTCATGCGCACACTCACACACACACACACAAAGGATGGCAACAATAGCACAAATGTCAGCAGAAATGAAAATATAAGATTTTTATACTGTGTTATGTGGTATAATGTCATTTGATTATAGACCATAGCAATTTATAGATGTGTGCTATAAATGTTAAAACAGACATTAAAATAGCCCAACAAAGAAGGGAAAAATGGAATCATTGGAAAAATTCAGTTAATCCAAAATGGAGTAAAAAACCAAAGTGAGATAAATAGAAAAATTAATAGTAAGATGATAGATTTAAATCTAAACATTCCACTAATTGCATTAAATAAAATAAATCTAAATATCCCAATTGAGAGGCAGAGACTTTCAGGATAAGCAAAAGGAAGAGATAACGATATGCTTCTTGTAAGAAATATACAAATATAATAATCCTAATCAGTTAAAAATAAAAGAAAATACGGGGCTGGGGTTATGGCTCAGTGGTAGAGTGCTCGCCTAGCACATGTGAGACACTGAGTTTGATCCTCAGCACCACATAAAAATAAAATAAAAGATATTCTGTCCACCTACAACTAAAAACTAAATATTTAAAAAAATAAATTACTAAGTAAAAGATCTAGAATTGTTATCAAATAATGAGAGAATGCCATAAATATTTTTTGTTGTGATAAATTTCTTCATTGTCTTGATTATGATGATGATTTTGCAGGTGTATATTTGTGTCAAAATTTTCAAAATTCTGCATTTTAAATATGTACAGTTTATGTCAATTATGGCTGAGTAAAAGCTATTAAGGTTTTTAAAAATGTATGCATATATTATAATTACATACATAATTAGTTTATTATTGCCTTAATATAGTTTATTTAAAAGATTGCAAGTATAAAATATTCAAGACTAGTTTTATTAAATAGCCACAGATGTCCAGTAGCTACTGCTCTGAATTGTGGAGTAGTTAGTACCTGGTAAGTTTTTCGACAGTCAGAATTATATTTAAATATCCTTTATATCCAACAGATGCAGAGTAACTGCTTTTTAAATATTTATTTAAAGAAGGAATTCAAGATACAGCTAGCCTGGTAGACATGGTCATGTCACTTCCCTTCTTAGGATCTAAGTTTTTTGATATAAAAAGAGATGTGCTGGTTAGGTTCCTTTTAGCTCAGAATTCTGTAACATTTTCATTTCTAACTGCAGCTTTATATTTATTTTAGAGAAGTACTTTGTTAAGACCACAATGATTAATAAACTAGCAGAATTAATTTAAAAGAATTTAAAAACCTTACTTAGTACTATAGTTTGAATCTAGAATGCCCCATGTGTTAAAAGGCTTAGTTGCCAGTCTGTGGTGCCACTGGCTGATGGTGTCCTTGAACAGGTAGAGCCTAGTGAAAGGAAGTTAGAGCAGTAGGGACATGCATTTGAATTGTATTTGGGACCCCAGCCACTGCCCTTCTCTCTTTCTTAGTTTCCCGATTCCCATAAAGTGAGCAACTGACATATCTTTGCTTCCTTGCCACTTTGGATAAAACAGAAATATTTACTCCCTTTTTCTTTTATTTTCTCATCTTACTTAATTTTCCTCCAGTACTCAAATGGCTGCCTGACATGCTGCTTTTTTCCTTCATGACCTATCACACATGAATAGCAGATACGTTTCATAAGAGCAAGGACTTAATTCATATTATATACTGTTGAAAGTTTCAGATAACTGCCTGGCACATAGTAGGTTAGGTATTCAATTAATATTTTATGGGACAAATTGATCAATTGTACTTTAATATATCTTAGATTTATTTCCTTGTTTCTACAGATTTTCCTATCTTGATTTTCTGCTATTTATAAAAGAGAACTCCAATTATTAGAGATTTGATAATTTTCAAGAGGGCTGCCTATTTGAAAGTAATTCTTTTCCAGAATTATATCTCTGGGCTAGGTCTTTATATTTAGATCACTTCAGTAACAAAACAAAAATAATTTACTGTATACATGGTACTTTTACAAGTATCATCTATTTGATTCTTTTCATTAACAAAGTGAGATATCATTCTGAATTTAAAGATGAAGGATCTAAAGCTTTGAGAAATTATGGAAAACATCCAGAGTCACACAGAAAAAGTATTCAGATCTTATGCCAAAGTTCTTGCACATTTACCCTCCAGTTTCAAATATATCATTTGTAAAGATAATTATCAGTTTAATATGAGCACAGATCAGTTTAGCATATTAGGATAAAGTATAGTGACAATTTAACAGACGAAAACTTTGAATATGTTCTTTAAAGAAGATAATTTGGGGAAGATTATTGGGACGCTTCTAGAGAGGCTTTTGAATGGGTTATTTCAGGGCGACATTGATTAATGGAGGGAAAGCACAAACCATTGACCATCTGGGAAGGTTGGCATCATTAGAATGAAAGGAAATAAAATATTAAGTTTCATAATCTGGGTTTAGTCCAGTAAATTATAGCCAGTAAACAGAATCACTTGATGTGACATTATAATTGATTAATGAATAACAAAAACAACCCATATGCCTGAAGTTTCTCAAAGGAGTATAATAATCTTTGGGTATCATGAATAGGTTGTTTTTGAAAGCAGTGGGAAGGAGAGATAGAGAAAGGTTAGGGAGAAGGGAGGGAAGAAGAGTGAGTGTGTTTTTCAGAGAAAGTTTATATATAATGTAATAATTGGTACATAAATACTTATTTTAGTATTAATTGATACCAATGTTCTTTTGCCTGGGTGTATATCTCTAAGTCCCCCACTCATCTCTCTCTATATATATCTATGAGGTATATATAGAGCAGATTGAACTCAGGGGCACTCAACCACTGAGCCACATCCCCAGCTCTATTTTGTATTTTATTTAGAGACAGGGTCTCACTGAATTGTGTGTATATATAAGTGTGTTTTTATATTTGTGAACCATACATACATACATACTTACACATACACACACAACTTTCTGTATTTTTGAGTTCTATATCTATGAATTCAACTAACCACTGATTGAAAATATTTAGAAAAAAATTGCACGTGTATCAAACATGTATAGATATTTTTCTTTCTCACTATTCTTAAATACAGCCTAACTACTATTTATATGGCCTTTATATTGTATTAGCTGTGATAAGTAATATAGCGATGCACAAGGATATGTGTAGATTATGTGCCAGTACATATAAGGAATTTGAGCATTCATGAATTTTGGTACTTGTGGGAGTGAAGTAGGTGGTAAGTGGGTTGTTCTAAGAACTAATCCCTTAAGGATATGGAGGAACAATTGTACACAATGTGTGTATTATAATTATATATAATTAGTTTATTATTGCCTTACTATAGTTTATTTGAAAGGTTGAAAGTATAAAATATTCATGACTGGTTTTATATATCTTTTGTTGTTTCAGGCACAACTTTTTAATGATGGATATTTTTATTTTATAAGTCACACAAGTGATGTCAGTTTTCTTTTGCAAGTAATCTATTTTCTCCTTGTTGTAGGTTCTTTTGTTCTGCATCACAGCGGCCATGTACATGTTCTTTTTCAGGTATGTTATGTTCTATCTGTTTATTTTAATACCAAAAATAGTATGCCTTTGTAATTTTTTTGTCAACCATGAAACTCAAAATATTCCCTAAATAATTGGCCCCTGCAGTGACCTTTTTTCCATAGGGTGGTAATGGATAAATACTCCTTTGTGACTAGAGGAAAGAGAAAGAGGGAAAGAAGATTTGCTTTTTCCTCCCATTCTCCATGTAGGCTTATCTTGGAAAATAGAATATGTCAATTAATAGTACTCAAATCTCGATAAATGAATTTTTGTTTAATTTTAGGTATTTTTCACTCTCCTTATAAAACAATCAATATTTTAAATTTAAATGAGAAAAAAGTGACAGTAGGGTTCTATCTAAGCCTTCTGCAAAGGTACCTTGGCACATTAATCATACTCTAATATTAAATTTGTAAGTTCAAAGTTGTACTTTCCATTGGAACTCTGTGGAACGTGAGAGGAGTGTCAGAGTGTTTCAAGATATGAATGCTAATAAGAAGACTATCTGTCATCTTTGTATAACCACAGCAATATGGAATATAATTTTTGATTAGGGAGAGTCTTACTCCTTAATCATAAACTTCATCTTCAGTGATACCAGTTAAATCCCATATATGTCTCTGTCATTTAAATGAATCTCCTTTGATTTTCCTGGATCTATACAGAGTTCAAGCACAGCAAGAATGACCAGGCTTTTAAATTTATAATTTATACTTAATTGACAAGGGCAATTATATGTTTTAATAATATATTTGTAGATATATTTAATTTTTTAAAAAATAATGAGATAAATGAACCATACCAACATTTTCAAACCACTAGTTTCTTACCAGAGCATCCTAATAAATATTTGATAAAGCCCAATGATACAATTTAAAATTATTGTGATTTTGAAAATGTTACATGTAAGTACAAAATGATGATGCTCTTGTTTTTATTTTGATAAAGAGAGCCAGAGTGTGAGGGGGAAAACGTGTAAACATTCAAAGTTGGGAGGATTTGACATGCAAAGGATTGGTAATGGAATGTAGAGAATTTTCTATCAGTTATTAGTAACTGAAAAGAATTATTGGAGCTGTCAGGTTGTGAATTTTTTTTTTCTCCTACTGCTGGGGATTGCATACAGGGCCTTGTGGATGCTAAGCAGTGTCATACCACTTATGTACACCTCTAGTCTGAAAAGTTTTAATCTATTCATTATTTTTACTGTATCTTCATATTCACTATACTGTTACACTGGACTAATATACTATTATACTATACACAGACTATGGTCTCTTTACTATATCTTATAACTTAGGAGTAGGTTGGGAGGTTTAGGAATAATGACTGTTTTATTCCATCAGTTTCTAAAGAATTCATGATTGTATTCACAGATATTATTAGGACAATATTATAAAAAGTTCACATGGTTTATATTTATATCTTTAATTTATAGTCTGAAGATATAGCATATCTTCTGGGAAAAATTCAATTATAAGAATTGCAAAGTTAAAAATTCAACTCTTGTTGACATGCACAGGAGGAAAGAAAAACATCAAGTAAATTTTCTTTTTGTAAAAATGCCTACCAGAACAGGCAATTAAATGAAACATTCACCAAGGTGACACTGAGAGACAACATATATGCTTTAATGTTTAGCATTACATTGTCCTATAATGGTTTTGAGGTTTAAAAACAAATCTTGTGTTTACTGCACTAATAAACAACCAATTTGTAGCATGGTTCTAGGAAATTATATTTTGAAAGCTGCTGCCATCGTCCTAGTATTTTTGGTGTAGAAAGAAAATCAACCCTATAAATACGTGTTTTGGTGCAGAACTACAGAGCCTTTTCCTGTTTCAGTCATAAAGTCTGGGTTAAAAACAACAGTTTAAAATACTTTCCAGAAGGCTCAATGCAAGGTTTTAGTGCCAAGATAAACACTTTCAATTTTCTGAGGAAAGGGGTTGTTTTTCTACTAGAAGAGACACTATCACCAAATTCTTAGTGTTCTTGGCAAAAGTTAATTTGAATAACTCAACAAAAGAAATTTGATGAATGGTAAAATAAAACCATTTATAATGTACTATAACCAAACAAAAAAATGTTATATGTTTTTCTGAACTCTAGCTTGCATTTGGAATGAACAGACATACAATAGCATCTGGCTGGTCCAATTGCTTTAGAATATTTTATTCTTGAAATTAAATTTTATTATAAATACAGATATTTGTGGATACATTTATTCAATTTATTAATAATTATTTTCAATCTAATTACATAAAATTGAATACTTAAATATCAGATAATATTGATTCCAAGATCCTTTTATTGTAACCTTTTTTTGGCAAGAGTATAAGAGAAAAAATTTATGTTTGAATGAGTCAACTTGTGTTTTTATTCTAATATGTAAATGGAAAAAAGGGAAATGAGACCACTTTCAATAGAGAAAAAAGTACCAATTTTTTTTCTTTTTCAGGAAAGAACTGGAGGAAATAGTTTCTTAAGTATTTTTAAGAGAGTCACTGGCTATGATAGTTATATTGTGAGTTTATTTAAAAAGCATCATAGTGTTTTTGGTGTTGAAAACTATTGCTAACCGAATGTGAAATGAAATATTTTACTCTTGAATAGCTTTTAATAGCTTTTTAGTAGTTCTTTAACATACGTTATTTCATACAAGGTAATTATGATTTTCAATCCATACATGATAAAAAAGGCTTATGTGCAAATGGAATTCTGTGTACACCTCACAGGCTTGGGTTGGGGAAAGGTGTGTGGAGACAGCTCTAGTTCTGTTACAATTTTTAGTCAGCTGGCATGCAGCAATACAGCCATGAAGTACTTGCTATAGATTCTGTTAGGAATTGGGGTATAAGGCAGGATGAAACATATTTTGAAGACCTTTTGAAAGAAGGCTCTTTGTACAGTCCCATTGGTCATTCTTCTGGGTGATGCTGCCTCCTTGTTCAAATATCTTATCATTATACATTCTTTTGTCATAGCTGTACATTAGGGTATTGTCTTTCACTATCAATGCATATGAAACAGGATCATGAAAATTTGATAGAAAAAATTTTAAACTTTCAAATATGTATTTATGAATAAAACAGCCTGAGTTTTTTTCAGTCAAAGGATTTATCATATTTCTTGAATCAGGCTTAATTAGGATCTTCTTCACAGTCATGTGGATAAAAGAAGTGAATTTCTTTTGACCACTAACATTTTCCTGTTTTATATGGGAAAACAAAGAAAAGAATCAACTACAAGCAACAAGAGAAAATGTTATACTTAATCCTTTTCACTGAAGAAAAAACAAACAAACAAAGAAAAAAAGCAGTACTTTTAAGCATCATTGGTTTTGTTTTCAACTATAGGAATGAAAAATACCTGTTTTAGAGAAAACAAGTACTTCAGCATCATTTTTTTGTTGGTTTCAACTAGGTAGTATCATAGAACATAGAATAATTTTGATTCCAGTTTAGAAACAAACCATTGGATTTGTTGACTTTGCAACTAGCTAGAAATTCTTCCCAACAGCCTTTGCAAAGGCAATAGATCCAACAATTTGTTTCAAAATGTAGATTGAAAAGCTCAGACTGTCATAGCCATTAATCTGTATACTATATTGGATTGTTTCAGCACAGCATTCTTAGTCAGAAACCAGTGGTAAAATGAGAGGTGGTAAAACTTTTGGAAAGTGGGAGGTCACTGGGTGGACGGCCCTCAAAAGGAATAAAAGTAATTCCGTGGGAACCTATTTAGTTTTCATGTGAAGGTTGTTTCACCATGTGGATCTTTCTTTCTACATGTACCTCTACCATTAGCCACATGGTAATCCCACAAAAGGGGCCCTCATCAGAGGCCAAATCGATGAGGCTGGCCAATCTTAGACTTTCAGCCTCCAAAACTGTGAGCTAAATAAACCCCTTTCATTTTGCCACACTGGAGCCCAAGCTTCCAACACATGAACTTTTGGGGACAAATCATATCCAAATCATATCAACCTGACTGAAGGTCATCGTGGTAATGTTGTGAAGAATGGATTTATCTTAAGATTTGAGGATTGCTTCATGGATGAGGAAGAGGAAAGATGCTAGAATGTGAGCAAATGAAAATATGCATGGAAATTAGTACAGGATTTGCAATTAGTGAGATTGTGGTGCTTTTAGTACATTTAGAGAAGTATGGATACCATTTCATTGTTTGCTGCTCAAGAAATAAATTTAAGTCAAAAGTACAAATTCAGGAGCTATCAGCATATAGACAATAGTTTGAGCCATACTATAGATAGGTAGTGTTCAATAGTGAGAATGTGGAGATCAAAAAATAAAATAGATTCAAAGACGGAGTGGAGACCCTTTGAAGTCTAGGCTAGGTAAAAAATCAGTGAAAGAGAGGCAGAAAAGTACCAAAAGGTAATATAACTATCTTATAAGGATAAGTGGCTATTGTTGGCTGTCACGTAGGCATTTGACTTAGGACAAATTACTTGACTTCTCTAAACCTCAGTTTCCTCATTATGAACCCTGTTGCTGGGCATGGTGGAACATGCCTATAATCCTAGTGACTCTGGAGGCTGAGGCAGGGGATTCATAAATTCAAGGACAACCTCAGCAATTTAGTGAGACCCCATCTCAAAAAAAAAAAAATTAAAAAGGGTTGGGGATGTAGTTCAGTGGCAATGTACCTTTGAGTGTTTAATCCCTAGTACCGTTAAACACACTCACGCACCCCTACACCTACTCACCTCATGGGTTGAGTTGAATTGTGAGGATTAAATAAGATAGAGTGTCTTTAAAATGGTTTTAGATGTGACCCTAAATAAGATATATACTATTTTGTGTGAACATATATATTCCTCAAAATAAAACTTAATCTTACTACATATGATATATATGGATATTTTTCATTCTAATTTATTTATTTACAAATCGTTTTGACTTAATAGCCAGCAGTGTGGAAATAAATAGCTAATACATGTGAACACCTAGCCCAGTGATTGGTACCTTAGCAAAAGTAGAGTTAAGAACAGTGATTATTGTTTTTCAGTCCTATAATTCACTTGGAAAAATCAAAGATCCAGAATAGCAAAACTAATTCCAAGCCAAAAAGGAAATGCTGGACGCATCCCAATACCTGACTTCAAATTATACTCGAGAGCTATAGTAACAAAAGATGTATAGTAGTGGCATAAAAACAGACACAAAGATCAATGGTACAGAATAGAAGACACAGAGACAAACCCACATACCTACAGTCAACTGATCCTTGACAAAAGTGCCAAAAATATACACTGGAGAAAAGACAACCTTTTTAACAAATGGTGCTGGGAAAACTGGTTATCTATGTGTAGAAGAATGAGACTGGGCCCTTATCTCTCACTCTGCACAAAAATCAACTCAAAATGGATCAAACATCTAGGAATTAGAATAGAAACTATGCATCTCTTAGAAGAAAACATACAGTTAACACTCCAGCATACAGGCACAGGCAACAACTTTCTCAATATGACCCCTACAGCTCAGGTAATAATGCCAAGAGTTAATAAATGGGATGGCATCAAATTAAAAAGCTTCTGCACAGCAAAAGAAATGATTAGGAATATGAAAACCTACAGAATGGGAGAAAATATTTGCTAACTACACTTCTGACAGAGGATTAATATCTAGAATATATAAAGAACTCAAAAAACATTACACCAAAAAATAAATACCCCAATTAATAAATGGACAAATGAATTAAACAGACACTTCACAAAAGAAATACAAATGGTCAATAAATATAAGAAAAAGTATTCAACGTCATTAGCAATTCGGGAAATGCAAATCAAAACTACATTGAGATTTCATCTCCCATGTGTCAGAATGGCAGTCATCAAGAATACATATAATAATAAGTGCTGGAGAGGATGTGGAGGAAAAAGAAACACACTGTTGGTAGGGGTGTAAATTAATACAACTGCTGGGGTTTTTAGCCCTGTATTCCCCGCAAGCCTGCAGGAGAAGGAGAGGGTCTTACCCCAGCGAGGTCGAACCAGGAAAGGCAGGAGCCGACTGACCGCCAGCACCCAGCCCTCTCTCCGGAGGACAAACAGATGCGTCAGGGAGACCAGTCAGCGCAGGAACTTGTTTATTGCAGAAATGGGGAGGCATATATAGTCCCTTTTGACCAATCAGCTTAAAGGTCAATCTTCCATGCAAGCGAGAACCCTATACCAAATATAAGCAGTCATGCTTTGTCCACAAGCACGGAAGCGGGAGGTAACCAATGAGATAGGTTTTCTTTTCTCGGGAGCATATAAATTGCCCCTAGGAACGCTCTACATACAACCACTCTGGAAATCAGTATGGAAGTTCCTCAGAAGACTAGGCATGGAATCACCACATGACCCAGCTATACCACTCTTTGGTATTTATCCTGAAAAATTAAAGTCATCATACTACATGCATACCCATGTTTATAGCAGCACAATTCACAATAGCCGAACTATGAAACCAGCCTAGTTGTCTATTAGCAGATGGATGGATAAAGAAAATGTGGTATATGTACACAATGGAGTTTTATTCAGCCAGAAAGAAAAATTAAATTATGTCATTTGCAGGAAAATGGATGGAATTAGAGACCATCATGTTAAGCAAAATAAGACAAAGTCAGGGGTCAAGGGTCATGTGTTTTCTTTCATATATGAAAGCTAGAGAAGAAAAAGGAAAAGAAAGGCAATGAATGATCACATGAAAAGCAAAGTAAGATTGGTAGAATAGAGTAAGGAGACCACAAGGTGAAAGGAAGGGAGGGAGGGGGGAAGCACCTATGAGGGATATTAACCAAATTTTATTGTTATATTACATGCATGTACTCATATTGTAACAATGTTCCACCATTATGTACAAATATAATGTACCAATAAAAAAGAAAAAATAACTTTTTAAAAAATTTGATCTTTGTACATATACATGACAGTAGAGTGTATTTGGACATATTATACATACATAGAGTATAACTTATTCTAATTAGGATTCCATTCTTATGGTTGTACATGATGTGGAGTTTCACTGGTTGTGTATAGGCAAGTTAGGTCTAATCCATTCTACAGTCTTTTCTATTCCCATACCTCTTCCTTCCCTTTATTCCCCTTTGTCTAATCTAGTGATGACTGTTGTTTTTACAGTAGGAGAAATTTTTTTTATCAAAATAGAAATTTCAGGTATGAGGGCATAATTTGTAGTGTCAATGCTATAATTAAGCCTAGTATAGTAAGGGTTAAGGAGTATATTTTTGCTTTAGCAACCTAATTAATGGTGAATGCTAACCTATTAGAAAAATTTCTGTAGTTGAATTGGGGTAGTAAATTAAGAAATAAATGTAAAGGGAAGCAGAAAAAGTTTAGTAAACTGAAGGAACTTGAGAGAGAAAGGATAAGTTACTAGAGGACTGAGGGTTTTAGTTTTTATTTCTTCTCTCTCCTCTCTCCCTTCTCTTTCCTCTCTCTTTGAACAAGAAGACTATACTATAGGAAAGTTCAAGTGGGTAAAAGGGTTCCATAGGCAGGAGAGATATACAAGTTGGAGAATGGGAAAGAGAATAGAGAAGTCAAAAATGTGATCCAAAATATCAACTTACTTAGGTAGATTGTTAGACTTGTCTGAGAGAGATCTTCATAAATGATTACGAGGAAGCTGAAACTGGAAGTCTCAGGCTTATGACTTAAGAGAAACAGAACTAATGGATAAAAGAGGTAGTAAGTAGAAAAATCTAATATTTTGGTTTCCTAAATACATGGTCTTTCTTAAAAGGCAATTAACTTATAAAAATAGACATGGAAATGTAAAACCAGTATTTCTCAGAAGATAAAAGCAGATGAAAAATGCACTTTTATTTTTGGCAACAAATCTATGAATTTTCTAAAAACTAAAATTTGTCCTATGAAAAGAAGAAATATAGAGAGTGTTAGAATTGTTGCTTTTCTTAGAAAAAATGAAAGAGGTGAGAATAAATAGGACCATAAGTGTTTTAAATCATTTCTTCTGATAATGCAAAGCTTATTACCAACTCACTTAAGTGTAATTTGACCTTTTTTGTTGGAGAAAATTACTCTGCTCATTGGTGAGTATAGTCCAAGACTAAGAACTTTGGTGTATGTATTTTTTTGTTTCGCCTATCAGCTTTTAAGTAACTGTGCCCAGATAAAGAAAATACTCCACCATTTTATAATGAATGTTGGAGGTATAGGGTACATGCATGCTGTTTGGTGAGAAAGGTGGGAGGAAGAATACATTGGCCTGAAATTCCGAACAGTAAGATTTTGCCTTCCCTTTCTCTGTTGTCAGCCTTACTTTTAACTAGATATTGGTTTATCCACCAAAAAGTCCATTTAGAAATCTAGAAAGATTAAAATGTGTGAAGAATGTAACCAAGAAGGATATCTTTTCCCATTCATAATCCAAATTTTTTAGGCATTCTATTGTACCATTATTATATCAAAACTAAATAAAGCTGCAGGTGATTCTTTAAAAGTATGTGCAAGCACCTTTTCATCATCTTTTCATAGCCAAAGAGCTGCCAATCCATTTTATCCTCTTTCCATGTAACTGACTGTCTCATTTCCTACTTGTAGGGGATAGAGTAAAGGTGGAGAGGAGAGGCAAGAGGAAACAATTACTTGAAGCAGTGGCATCAGAGGAGGCCTTCCTTGTTTAGCTAGCATAGCTTTTCATATTTAAAAGATATGCATTTATTTTGTGTATGTGTCTTCAGTGTAGTTATAATATATTATTTTCCCAGATTCATTATCATCTGCTTAGTAAATTATAAAACTGAGAAGGACTTTTCAGCTTTCTAATGAATACATTAGTGTTTCAGGTATCTATAGAAAAACTTGACCTGACGACCTGTTCGTTATCTCAAGGTTGCTTGCTGTCTGCATGTAAGTTTCCTTTTTCTTAAAGGAAACTCTTTAATAGGCATCTTTTAAAATGAAGACTGAAAGTACAAACGTCTTTGAATTAAATTTAATATTTTCTTTTAATCCCATTACTACTTCATGTTGGTATTGGTATGGATTCTTATCCCAATCTTCAGTATTCACTAAGAAACTATTGATAATTATATAATATGAATATGATGAAATTAATGACTTCAAACATCATACAGTTTCAAGTTCTGGAATCTTATTCATGTGCTAAGATATCTACTTCTTGTTTAAGGAAAAACATTACTAATAACACAATGTTCTTGACTAGATTTTTCCTGCTATAGAAGTTCAAATTTGAAACAGTTAAATTTAACCACTTGCTTACCTTTTATGAGGAACACTATAATCCACTATGTCCTTTTCAAGCCTAACTTTTTATTTTTACTATTTTCAACTGATCGAGTTTTCTCAGAGATAATTGGAGGACAGAATATAATATAGCAGAGATGTTAAAGAATATGAACTCTGGGGTCCAACTATCTTGGTTCAAATTCTTCATTTTACTTGTTTTGGATCTTGGGTAAATTAATTTACCCTCTCTGTGCCTCATGGTTCTCCTTTTAAGTGAAGGTTTTTGTGAGTATTAAATGCCTATTTCATAGTAAATACTCAATATGCATTAGTCATTTTTATTATTTAAATATGAGCTGTAAAGATCATAGATGATTCATTTTATATTTCATGTCCCAAATAGGCAAATTCATTGAAATAGAAATTAGATTGATTTGTCTAGGACTATGGTTGTTGAGAGGAAGTAGAAATGAGTACTATCGGGAATACATATTGTTTCACGAGTGATGAAAATGTTCCAAAAGTAATTGTATTTACCAGTTGTATTTACGAGTGTGTGAATATACTAAAAACTATTGACTGATACAGTTTAAGTAGTGAGTTGTTTAATATGTGGTTTATATATGAATAAAGCTGCAAATATATTCTCAAATATAAGTCTAGTGCATTCTTGTTCAAACTTAAAAGTCAAAGATTGCCAGATACAAATTGTTAACACAAGAATGCACCTATGAAGTCCCTTGCTAATAATACATTCCCTTTTAGTTTGAAAGTTAAATTTGCAGTTTTTTAAAAATATATGATCAGTTAATTACTTGATTTTATTTTGAACATTGATTTCATAGATGATATTTGATTATAAATCCATATTGATTTTATTTTGAAGCAACAATATTTTATTTTACTCTATTTTCTGTTTATTTTGGGGGAAGAGTATTTTAAAATCACTGTCTCAATCTACTTGCCGTGGATAATTTTGAATCAAAGGGAGGGGGGAAAATTATACTAATATTATATTATTTGTACTTTATTGTATTTTTCCTCTTTCATCATCTAATCTAGACATTTTCCATAAGTACCACAGTGAAAAAATGGCAATATTTGAGTTTATTCCAGTGCTTATCTTTCAAACTGCAAATGAAACATCCATATTGGAGGTTTATTTTTCATCCTGATGTGGTGGCTGTGCCTATATCATCTCTATTAAAGCCCAGCTGAAATCCATGGTAAAACAGTAATTTGTCCACCAGTATGAATTTTAAGCAAAAATTCTTTTTTTGGTATGTGACTGAGTCACTGAACCAGGAAGGTGTTTACCTGCAAAATGAGCCAGTAGAAATGAGAGAAGCTTTTAAGCTCTAAAATTTCTGTCTTCTCTGTCCAGAGTCTTCCCTAGAGGAAGGAAAAGTTGGTCTCCTCACTTTTTTATATTCCCTTGTCAATCACAAAACCCTTGTACTGATCAAGCCTTGGTGACTGAATACTGGCTATTTATCATGTTCCTGTCATCCTAAAATGAAAAATAAATGGAGGAGGAGAACACAGGTTTGTATTCTCAGGCCCCATGGCAGCTGGTGACCTTTGAATCTTGTTTGCTCTGGAATGCTTTCTGAAATGATTTGATCACTAAGTGGAATATGCAGCCATTAGTGGTTTTGAGCTCATTAGGCACATTCAGAACAAGAATGATATTAAAAATCAAATGACAGAAAGCAATTAAGCTTATTAGATTTGATTTCTTTAATATGTCAAAAGCTTCAGGCTCTAATATTGGAAGCACAATTGCTATCATAACTTCTGTTTCTTCCTTTAATGTTAAAAAATGCTTTTTGAATTCATATCAATTTATAATGTTATGGGTATATGTCCTTGCAGATTGTCATTTTAAGATACTGCAGGGTTTTTTTTGAATGAAAGATTACTCTTTTCCTGACCTTTTAAAACCACCACAAGCTTCTTCTGATATAAAACACGAAGGGAAATTTATTACAGCAAGCTTAGTTTGTGAAGTTACTGGAATCCTAAGAATCATATGAATACTAATGCTAAGTTTTTGATCACTTGTTGAATTTATTGTCTGTTTCTTTTGGATTATCTTTTACCTCATAGTTTTCTGTTATATTTTAATAACTAGGAAGAACTATGTGAATGAATGTGGATTGGACTCAGCTTTCACTTTATTAAAAGAATATAGGCCTGATTTTTTAAAAATAAAGGTGTTAATGTTTTATTTTCTGCTTTAGAAAAGCACTGAAATAAAATAGCACTGTTAACAGTGTAAAAGAAATATTTTATCAAAGGAGGTATTTCATTTTATCGGTTCTCAAGTTCTCACTTGTTAATAAACTGCTACAATTAGCAAATTCAGATGATGCCAGTGCTTCTAGTCCTGGGATTGCATACTCAGCAGCAAATCTGCAAGTCATATCAATAACCCTGTTATATAATTTTTCTTAAAATATATAATTTTAAAGAATCCAGAGAATTTAATTCCACTGCTTCTGTTGGCAACATATTCCAGTAGCTAACAACAAGTAGAGTCAAGACATTTTCTTCAAACATCTTTAATCTCTGTAACAAAAGCAAATCAACTTTCCTAGTCCTTTTTTCAGTTGAAACAGAAACAGCTCTTCATATAATTGCTCCAGATGATCAAAGATTATTAGCCCCACCTTAATTTTTTCTCAACATCAACTTTCTTTAACATTTCCATATACATATATATTTATTTCCATATGTCATGTAAAAACCATGAGTATGTTATTGAATTATTTAGTAGGTGATTTGATAGAAATTTTTCTGATCCAAAATTTATCATTAATCAATCTGTGAAACAAAAAGAATGTAGAAGTTTCCTGTTTCTTTTTAAAGAAATTTTTAATTGTATAAATAATACATTATTAAGTTCTATTAAATACTAACATAATGTAAAAGTACATAGAATAAAAATTGAATGTTCTCACATCTTGAATTCCCTCTTTCTTCTTCTCTTTTCAGTTGAAACCATCCTAACAGTGCATATATCCTTCCAGAATTCTTCCTATATATACCTATGTATCTAAGTTCGTTTGTTTATAAAAATAAGATCACATATTATACATTGTTCTATAGTGTTTTCCTATTTAATAATGTATGTCAGGATTTTATCCATATACAAGTGCATATAGATCTACCTCATTGTTTTGGGGAACTAATATATTTTAAATTTATTATTTAATTTTAAATTAATAAATTTTTAAACCCTTTCAACCAATAGTTACATTGTTTATAATTTTTCACTATTATAAACTATACACTATGAATATTGTTTAAAAATATCTGCCAGTGTTCTAGTATTTTTGCAGGCTAAATAATTACCCAGAAATAGGTTCTCTGAATCATATGAACTAGCCATATTTTATTTTACTAGATATTGCCAGATTATCCTCCGAAAATAGTAGTACCAATTTAATTTTCTTTCAAAATAGTTTATTGATTCTGACATGCTAATTTATGTGAATAATTTTTACACTGTGAATCAAATGAGCTAAAAGTAATGCCTCATTTTTTTCTTAGTTTGTATTTTTCCCTGACTAGTGAGGTGGAACATCTTTTTATCAGTTCATTAGCTGTTTTGATTTCATATCCTCTGTCTATTTCTTATTTCTTGATTTCTTGTGCTGACTTGTAGGAACAATTTATATGCTATTACTATTTTGTTTTCCTTTTATATTACATCAGTCAGCTAGTGTAAATAATCACACCATCTCAGTGTTATGTGACATCAAGGGTGTTGTCTAGCCAGCTGTGTTTCAAAGTCTGTGGGATGGTTGAGATAGTTCTGCTCCTCATATATTCATTTTGAGCCCAAGCTGTTGAGAAGAAAGCCATTCAAGGAAATCTGTCCTCCTGACAGTGGTATGAGATTTGTTTTCACTGATATTACCTATAAAATATCATGATTACATTAACAAGGACAACTGACACACTTTGGAACAAATACAGCTGACTCTAGGCACATATATAACTCAACTAATATGAATATAGAGGTGTATATGGTCATATTTGGGAGTGGTGTTTTGTCTTTGAACGATTGATGTAAATGTTCTCATGTTTTAGAGAGAAAATGGTGAAATTGTGAGAAATTTTTCTTATCAAACACAGTCCCTTAAATGGAGATTGGATAAGTTATTGTACTATGAATAATACAATTAAAATATTTGTTAGTGCCTTATTCTTCATATTTTGTCACTGCTGCGTAATTACTGCTATCCTCTTCTGCATTCTTTTTTTTTTTTGGTACCGGGGATTGAACTCAGGGGTACTCGACCATTGAGCCACATCCCCAGCCCTATTTTGTGTTTTATGTAGAGACAGGGTCTCACTGAGTTGCTTAGCGCCTCGTCCTTGCTGAGGCTGGCTTTGAACTTGCGATTCTCCTTTCTCAGCCTCCCTAAGTGCTGGGATTACAGGCTTGAGCCACCGCGCCTGGCCCTCTTCTGCATTCTTTTAGAATTTATTATATGCTTTTTTTTCAAGCTTTGGAGCCTACCTTTTTTTACATTTTGGCTTGTTAATTACTATAATAGAGTGAAACTATATTCATAATTTTACTGTAAGGACCAGTTGATATAATTGGTATATTTCTTGGTGCTTATATATCCTAGTATAAAAATAACTGAAGTTAAAAAATTCATAGATTATATACTGATTTAGTGTTCTTTTAAGTATTTTATTCTTTAAGGTGAATAATAGTGATGGTGTTCATAGAGAATCATAATTTGTTTTTGTTTTTGTTTTTGCAGTGCAGTGTAGAAGGTTGATCTCAGGGCCTTGTGCATACTAGGCAGGTGTTCTATCACTGAGCCAGACCTTCATTCCTATATTTATTTTGTTTTGAGGTAGATGTTATAAGTTGCCCAGACTGGCCTTGAACTTGTGATCCTCCTGCTTTACCCTCCTGAGTAGCTGGGATGAGAATGTGTACACCACCAATATCTTACCAAGGATCCTAAATTTTTAGAGTAGCAACCAAATTAGAGATTATGTAATACAGCATTGCTACTTTTCTAGTGAAGAAATTGAATCTCCAAGAATTTTTGTGACTTGTCCTAGATCATTGCAGCAATTAGTGCTACCGACAGAATTAGAGTTTTGAATAGTTTGCTTTAAAATACTCCAGATGATGATGATGATGATTTTGGTACTGAGGATTGAACTCAGGGGTACTCGACCACTGAGCCATATCCCCGGCCCTATTTTGTGTTTTTATTTAGAGACAGGGTCTCAGTGATTTGCTTAGCACCTCACTGTTGCTGAAGCTGGCTTTGAACTCACGATTTTCCTGTCTTAGCCTCTCAAAATACTGGGATTACACCCAGCCACCACGCCTGGCTCCAGATTATTTTTAAAAAATTGAATATTTCGAAATTTATATGAGGAGCATGGGAAAGACCAAGTATTGTTTTTGTACTCTTAAGTACTACCATATAATGTAAAGCCTGTTAGAAAGGAAAGATGAAATTAAATAAAGATGTAGAATTTAAGGAAGATAGAAGTTTGGTCAAACCTTTCTTAATGAATATTTTGGATTCTGTAGAAGAAATAGTTTAAACTATGTCATAAGTACCATCTCATGGGACTATGTTTCTATTTGAAACAGTAGATATTTTTATTGTTGCCATTAGAAGTCCTTGAAATTCCTTTCTTGTGACTAAGTTTTCAACCAGAATGGAGGAAAAATGCTGCTTTGTGGTCAGATGGCTATGGTTTGTGTTTCTATGTTTCAGTGTCTCCCTTCTTCCCTCTATCCTCCATATCATCCCATTTCTTTTCTTATTTTGTGCTTTTGCTTTAATTTATAATATCAAGGAAATAGCTAATAATGTATTATGGCACCTACCATTTAGCAATCCATTCTGTCATTTTAAGTGTGACCAATGGGCATATGACATTTTAGAATTGAACTAAATTTATTTTACTATTTGCTTATGCATTATTTGAAAATGTTAAGAGAAAGAGCTATACTTTATACTAGCATATTTTTATAATTATTCTGATTTTTGTCATTAATCAATCACTTTTTAAATTAAATCTTCATTATATATTGAAGATTTATCTGAATAGCAGTCTGTGCCTTTTAAGGGTTTGAGCTATTTAATCTCTACAATGTAGTTCCATCCTTAAACTCACTAATAGAGTCAGTTGTCATTCAAATTCATTCTTCAGTTCTATGATAGGTTAATTTCTTCCAGGAAGTCAGAAACACCTTCAACTTTCTTTTCTGTTAATTAGCAGAAAACTACTTGCAATTTTACCAGATGAATCTGAAATTGTGTGGTCATATAGTTTTACATTATTTTCCATATCACATTGACAACAACAACAATAAGCTACAATTAAGATAGGAAATTTTAACATAAAAAAGAAATTGTAACATTACTAATAGCTGTTGGCATAAAAGATTGATTAGAAATGTGTCATGTTTCTGAAACATTATCTTCCTGTGAGTCTCTTGTCTTTGTTTACCAAATCTGAATTATTTTTCTCTTCTGCTTAATCTTACTTGTTACTTCTTGTTCAGTACATGAATAATTATGATTAGTCTGATCACATATACCTTGAATAAAGTTCTCTTGTACCTAAAAGTATTCTTTTCAAAACCATAATTCCTTTGGTTTAAGTCTTTTTCTAGACAATATCATCCAAATCTGTTGTTCTGATCTTAACATTTTTACCTGGTTTCTAACCCTACAATTCTGTTTCCTAATCTTGGCATTGAACTTTTTGTTTAACATTTCTCTTTTTCAGAACCCTCTTTTCACTTTTTCTTCACCTGTTTTGTCTTTTCTGTAGGTTGGCATGTGGCATATTCCCTTATCTCGGGGTGGGACTAATTACACAGACCACATTTTGGTATAGCTACCTTCTTTCAGTGTCCAATTTTATTTGGAGTGTATAATGATTTCTAAAATGCTAATATGCTCTAATTTCAACCTATCTATATTCTTAATGTATTTGTAATATTTTTTTTCTATAGGAAATAGTGCTGAAATCAGATTTTTGATATGCAATTCAAGTGGAAGATTTTTAAATTCTTATGGGAACTAAGGATATACCAATAAAAGAGATAAAATAATGACTCTCAGGAACAGCTATTTATCTTTTGTCATTTTTGAAGCAATCATATATTAATAGAAACTTTTCATGTACATGGCATATAAGCCCATGATGGCTTAAATAATTCACAATTCTTGTCTCTGTCTCCCAGACATTCAGGGCCAGTTTGTTCTTTTCTTGCACTGGAAAGTCCTCTATGGGTGGTAGGTTTTATGAAAAAAAAAAAAAAAAAAAAAGTAGCTAGGTAATATATATCGAGTACTTACTGTGTGCAAGACTCTGCACTAAGTGCTTTATAAATGGTACTGGGTTAATCCTTACAATACCAGAAGAGGGTAGGTACTTAAATTTTCTCATTTTATGGACAAGGAAATTGAAGCATTAAGAGGTTAAGTACCTTGCCATGGATTATATAACTAGAAAGAAACAAAACTTGTATTTTCAATTTGGTTTTTCTCTAACTTTAGAAACTTTTCTCTTCATTATTCAGCCTTTACCTGATTAAACCAATATGTCTCATTCTTTTTCATCATCATGTCATATGTAGAAAATGTTTGCATATGTTTGTATATCATAGTGGAGAAAATGGCTATGCTGCAGAGCTGGAGGCAACTGACTTGTAGATTTGAGCATACCTGAAGCTTTCTCGTCTCCAAATCAGGTCAAGCAAGTAGGGCATCAGTACCTGGACATTCAACCCTTGTTGGCCAACACTCATACTGGGAACACTACAATGTCTCTCTCCAAACAAGGAGATGAGATAAATGTCCCTGTAAATGTAACACTATTAAGTACTAAGAAATTTTAATGGTGATGGTTTGTTCTCAATTTTGCTATGGTCTTTTCTCTCTTTTCCCCCTTCTTCCCTATCTACTATAGGGCTTAGTTTTGTTCACTTAGGAAATTTTTATGAACCTTTGTAATTTGGCAGCAGATTCCATCTGATATAGGAGATGATATTTTTATATAAATTATTTCATATGGCATGTGATACCTCACAAAATAGTGGTATGAACAAATACAAAGAACAGAAAGGAAACTTACCGGTTTTAACCAGAGAGAGTAGCAGATGCTTCATGAATAAATAGTATCATATATAAGCCCTGAAAGATCAACTGCATTTAAATACAAGAGAGATTGATGATGAAGTTAATGATACAGAAGAATCAGGAGCATCAGGAAAAATTTAGAGGTTGGAAACATTAACATATTAAAGAAAAAGGAAAGGAGGGAGACTAGGAGAGCTCTTTCTTGCCCCAATTGTTCCTTCTAGTCTTGACCTTTTTTCTTTCTTCCTCTTAACGGCCAGGTTTCTCAAATTAGTTAACTGTCTTGTATACCACTGTAGTCTGATTTCTACTCAATAACTCCTCAGAAATTGATTTCTCTGAGGGCATCAAGAACACCCTCTATCTAAATCTAGTGGATATTTTTATGTTCATGTCTTACAAAGTTTCACGGCTACTTAAAACATTTTCTCCCACTTCTCACCTCTTAGGACACTTAACTTACACTCACTGAAATATTGCTCTTTTGATAATATTGTTTTTCTCTCTCTAATTACTCTTCTTTCTCTTCTTCATATTTTCTTTCTTGTACCATCCTTTAAATACTGTGCATTGAACATTCTTTTCTAGGATCTCAGCTTTTCTCACTTTTTATGCTCTGTTGGTAATCATAATTTCTGTTCATATAGTGAAAACACCCTAACTATATTTACTGTCTCTGCTTCAATCCATCTCCTCATCCTTTCCTTATTTAAATCTTTATTTTTCTTCAAGTCTCTATTTTAGTGAATGATCTGTATTGGAAATTTAGGCATCATTCTAAATCCCCCCCTTGCAATCACTCCAATATTCAGTCAACAGCACCATCTATTTTATCCTTAGTAAGTCTTAAATTCATGAGATTCTTTCCACCCCTACTATCAATGTACTACTCCAAAATTGAGAACATCCATGGTCCAGGGTAGACCTTCCTTGTAATAGTTTCCATGCTTATATTCTCTGCTGTCCAATTTGTTTCCCAACTATAACAGGAAAGTATATGGTACTGTGCTTTCAGTTTAAAGTCATTCAATGGATTTCTTGCTTTCAGAGTAAAGCCTAAGCTCCTATTAAATGGTTTATATGTAAAATTTGAGTCTATTGCCTGGATTTGAATCCACATACTAACTGTGTGATCTTAGGCAAGTTACTTATCTTCACTTTGCCTCAGTTCTTTGCTGTGTGAAAAGGGGACTAATATTAAAGCCTAGAATTTTGCTAGGATTGAACAAGGTTGTTAAAACATTGCCTGATAAATAGTGATTAATCAGTAACTGTTAATTATTATTATTATAATTGTTACCAAAGTGTATCATTTTTAAAAAATCTCATCTTTGACATTATATAATGTAGTCATTCACTGATTAAAAACCAAGAATTTCTATAACTTCAGCAGTCAGAGGGAATATTTGGTAATCAGAATTTCTTGTGGACACACTAACAAAAGATGAATAGTGTATGTGTTGCATATGCAATGAGAAAATAGACAAAGGAACACCTTGGGAATTTGAAAGAGGAAGAGAATAGTCTGTGAAGTTTTGATTTTTCCTTTAAAAGGAAAGTGATGGAATACAAGCAGCAGCTAATACTTACTGAGTCCTTATTATATGCCTGTGTTAAAACACTTTGCGTACATTACTTCCTTTATATACTAAAAAGACCTTTAGTAAAGATTATTTGTAGCCTTATTTTACAAATGAGGAAACCAAGGATTAAAAGATTAGACAGTTCTGTGAAGTATAGAGCCGGAAGTGAAGTCCAGACAGATGCCAAAGAAGCCCTAAAATTATTAGTACCTTACAATGCCTTTCCTTTTCTGTCACAAGTCTTTCGGATTCTATAGGCGTGTGCACGTGTGCGTGCACACACACACAGTGTTTAAAAACAATTTAGAGTTATCTTAAATAGGTATAAAGTGTAGCATATTTATCCATTTTTTTCATGTGTACAGTATGTTCTACAAGTAACTTTTAGTCTCAGTATATAGAAAGAAAAATATTAACAAACATCAATGCCTTGAAGCATGAAAGATTTTGGAAGGTTATGATAGTCTGTGTTCAACTATAAGAAAATGAATATT
Source organism: Geosciurus inauris (assembly GCA_004024805.1). Lineage (NCBI taxonomy): Eukaryota > Metazoa > Chordata > Mammalia > Rodentia > Sciuridae > Geosciurus > Geosciurus inauris. The sequence continues at coordinate 3,576 of PVHX01017047.1, read as the reverse complement.
TTGTAGGTTGCATAACTTTAGTCTTTTCAAGCGAGACCTTCTGAATTATAAGTAAAGAAACATGTTAAATATATCTTTTTGGTGACCTTTTGTAATTTTATGAATGTGGAAACAACTATCCTATTAATAATTTAGAAGTTCTAATGAAGCTTTATTTGATCTGACTAAATACTTACAATATTTCACTGAAAGTAGAGCATTAGGAATAGAATTTCTGGTTGAATATATTTAGGATGTATTAGGTTTTTATTTTACTTGTGACAGACTTTATATAGTGTTACTTTAAGAGGTAGCTTTAGTTGACAACTCTTGGGATCATACCCTTCCCCTGTTAGAAAAAATTATTTAAAAATTGTTATTTTATTCCAAATTGTACTCCATTATGCCTTTTGTACAGTTTATTTTTTTCTTTCTTAAAAAAACTATTAGTTTTGATTTTTTTGATAGTAGTCTTTCTTTATATTATTTATTGATGAAGAAATGATGAACTATGTTCTTAACTACCAAGATATAGACAGGACAACTTACAATTTAATTGAGCTCTCATAAAGGAAATATGACTTCACTTCTTCTCATTAATATTATGGAAAATACTAAACTTTTCCTTTATATTTTTTTATGGCTATATTAAGTTGTATTATTTAGTCCATTTGTGTTCGAGGTGATTTTTAAAAAATTTTCGTTTTAGTTGTAGATGAACACAATAACTTTATTTTATTTTTTTACTTTTATGTGGTGCTGAGGATCGAACCCAGTGCCTCACACATGCTAGGCAAGTGCTCTACCACTGAGCTACAAGCCCAGCCCCAGATGGTTTTGATTTTCTCCCTTTGTAACAATATCTTCTTAGAAATGACGTTTTGAGGATTGATAACCCTTTTTCACTATTACATCAATAATTCCAGGTCACCAATCCTGACATTTTTTTTTTTTAATCAAAGGTGGGGCCATATGAAACTATAAAATCTTTTTGAGACTGCATCTTTTCCAAAATAGATCACATGTTATGTCACAAAGCCAGTCTTAGCAAATACAAAAAAATAGAGATTCTACCCTGCACCCTATCTGATCACAATGGAATAAAATTAGAAATCAATGACAGATTAAAAAATAGAAACTACTCCAACATCTGGAAACTAAATAGTATGCTATTGAATGATGCATGGATAACAGAAGACATCAGGGAAGAGATAAAAATATTCTTAGAGGCAAATGAAAATTCTGATACAACATATCAAAACCTCTGGGATACCATGAAGGCAGTGCTAAGAGGAAAGTTCATTGCACTAAACTCATTCATTAGTAAAAGTCAACAAATAAATGAATTGACTCTTCATCTCAAAGCCTTAGAAAAGGAAGAGCAAATCAACACCAAAAGAAGTAGAAGACAAGAAATAATCAAAATCAGGACTGAAATCAATGAAATTGAAACTAAAGAAACAATTCAAAAAATTGACAAAACAAAAAGCTAGTTCTTTGAAAAAATAAACAAAATTGCCAAACCCTTCGCCACCCTAACAAAAAGAAGGAGGGAGAAAACCCGAATTACTAAAATTCATGATGAAAAAGGAAATATCACAACAGACACTACTGAAATACAGAGGATAATTAGAAACTATTTTGAAAATTTATACTCCAGTAAAATACAAAACCCTGAGGACACTGACAGATTTCTAGAGGCATATGACCTACCCAAACTGAACCAAGAGGACATACACAACTTAAACAGATCAATTTCAAGCAAGGAAATAGAAGATGCCATCAAGAACCTGCCAACCAAGTAAAGCCCAGGTCCAGATGGATTCTCAGCCGAGTTCTACAAGACCTTCAAAGAAGAATTAATACCAGTACTCCTCCAACTATTTCATAAAATAGAGAAGGAGGGAACCCTTCCAAACTCATTCTATGAGGCAAGTATCACCCTGATTCCAAAACCTGACAGAGACACATCAAAGAAAGAAAACTTCAGACCAATATCCCTGATGAATATACATGCAAAAATTCTCAATAAAATTCTGGCAAATCACATACAAAAACATATCAAAAAAATAGTGCACGACAAGCGCTTTAACCAACTGAGCCATGATGGTCATAATAACCCTAACTTTATGTATGACTGCATATATGATGTGATTCTATACAACTTACAACTAGAGAATTGATATGTTATCCTCTATCTATGTACAATGAGTCAATTTACACTGTCAACATGTAAGCCTAAATAAAACAAGAATAAAAATTATAAAATAAATAAATAAATTAATTAATTAATTAAAAAAATAAAAAAAAAAGAAAAAAAAAATAAAAAAAAAATAGTGCACCATGATCAAGTGAGGTTCATTCCAGGGATGCAAGGTTGGTTCAACATACAGAAATCAATAAGTGTAATCCATCACATCAATCGACTTAAAGATAAGAGTCATGATTTTATCAATTGATGCAGAGAAAGCATTTGACAAAATACCGCACCCTTTTATGTTCAAAACACTAGAAAAACTAGGGATAGTAGGAACATAACTCAACTTTGTAAAAGCTATCTATGCTAAATACAAGGCTAATATCATCCTAAATGGAGAAGAATTGGAGGCATTCCCTCTAAAAACAGGAACAAGACAGGGATGCCCTCTTTCACCACTGCTATTCAACATAGTCCTTGAAACACTAGCCAGAACAATTAGACAGACGAAAGAAATGAAAGGGATACGAATAGGAAAAGAAGAACTCAAACTATCATTATTTGCAGATGACATGATTCTGTACTTAGAGGATCCCAAAAATTCTACCAGAAAACTTCTAGAATTAATAAATGATTTCAGCAAACTAATGGGATATAAAATCAACACCCATAAATCAATTGCATTTCTATACATCAGTGATGAACCCTCTGAAAGAGAAATTAGGAAAACTATCCCATTCACAATAGCCTCAAAAAAAATTAAAATACTTGGGAATCAATTTAACAAAAGAGGTGAAAGACCTCTACAATGCAAACTACAAGACACTGAAGAAAGAAATTGAAGAAGACCATAGAAGATGGAAAAATCTCCCATGCTCTTGGATAGGCAGAATCAATATTGTTAAAATGGCCATACTTCCCAAAGCACTATATAGATTCAGTGCAATCCCAATTAAAATCCCAATGTCATTCCTTATAGAAATAGAAAAGGCAATCATGAAATTCATTTGGAAGAATAAGAGATCCAGAATAGCCAAAGCAATCCTTAGCAAGAAGAGTGAAGCAGGAAGCATCACAATACCAGACCTTAAATTATACTACAAAGCTATAGTAACAAAAACGGCATGGTACTGGCACCAAAATAGACATGAAGACCAATGGTATAGAATAGAAGACACAGAGATGAACCCACTTACAGTTGCCTTATACTAGATAAAGGAGCCAAACACGTACACTGGAGAAAAGATAGCCTCTTCAACAAATGGTGCTGGGAAAACTGGAAATCCATATGCAGCAAAATGAAACTAAACCCCTATCTCTCACCATGCACAAAATTCAACTCAAAGTGGATCAAGGACCTGGGAATCAGACCAGAGACCCAACGCCTAATAGAAGAAAAA